>CM022768.1:13037361-13184861 GCA_012411365.1 Ameiurus melas | reverse complement strand
CAGCCTATGACCTTATATGCTACTTCACCAACTGGGCCCAGTACAGACCCGATCCTGTGAAGTATGTGCCTACCAATATCGATCCCTTCCTGTGCACACATCTGATCTACGCGTTCTCCATCATTAATTCTGCAAATCAGCTGGCTACCTACGAGTGGAACGATGAGACTCTCTACCAGTCATTCAATAGTCTGAAGCAAAGGTGGGGTTTTCTTCTATTGGATAGATGATATTATAGTCTGGGTTTAAAACTGATTTGCTAATCTGAGATACTAATTCATTTAACAGTAATCCAAGCTTGAAGACACTTTTGGCTGTTGGAGGATGGAATTTTGGTACAAATCAGTATGTATTGTTTTTTGGTTCTGATGTAAAATTGTTGAATCACTGCAAAAGTAAAAAGGACAGAACTGCATTCTCTATATCCAGATTCTCTATCATGGTGTCCACACAAGCAAACAGAAATACATTCATCCAGTCCTCCATCAGCTTTCTCAGAAAGTATGGATTTGATGGCCTGGATCTAGACTGGGAGTATCCTGGAGCCCGCGGCAGTCCTCCAGAGGACAAGCAAAGATTCACTCTGCTCTGTCAGGCCAGTACATCACCTCTTTATTCTGTATATTGCCATCATGCTTCACAGTGTTATGCAGATAGCTAAAAGATTAAAGATGTTCAGAATGATGTGAACTAGGGTAAGGAAAAATAAGGCAGGAAGGAAGGGCTATCTCCTGTCAATTTTTATCAGTCAAAATTTTAAGAAAGGTGAATGTTCAAAGGATTATCTGGGATTATATTTTATTTTGAAAAAAAATGAACATTGTTTTTATATTATTTTTTTTGGGAAAATTATAAATTATATATATATATATATATATATATATATATATATATATATATATATATATATATATATATATATAATTACTATTATTATTTTTTTATTCCTATAAATAATCACGACTGTGCTTCAACTTGCCTCAGCTTCAGGGAATGTTGTACCTAATTTTAATCTGACTCATCTTGATGAAGTTGATATAGTATATAATAATAAGATAATATAATAAGATTAGAATAAAAATAAGATAATAATAATAATAATAAGAAGAAGAAGAAGAAGAAGAAGAAATAATACCAATATTTTAATATTTTAAACAAAAACAAAAAAACTATAAAAACAGCAACCGAAAAGAATATGCACTAAACAGTTATTCTGTCTTTTGCGTTCTCTTATCATTTCAAAATATTTATTGGATTTATTTGATAATGCAAAATAAGTGTAATATTGTGCCAACTTCATCCAGTATAAACTTTTTAAGGTACAAGAACAATCCCATAGAACAGGGGTTCCCAAACTAAGGGTCACTTGATTTAGAAATGAGGTCCCAATTGAATCTCTTTTGTTTCATTCATTTTTTTTGTTGTTGTTGTTTTTTTGTTTGTTTCTTTGTTTTTACAAATTAATATTAAAAATATTGATGAGAGATTTTGTGTACTATTGGGGTTGCAGAAAATGCATAATGCACATCTGGGGGTCATTTGCCTAAAAGGTTTGCGAACCCCTGGTATAGAAGAACCATTTTTGTTGGTGTCACAAAGGACTTATTATTTCCTGCTACAATTAAATATTTTGGGAAAGGATTCATGGGTAATTGTGGCACCTAGTATATGGTCATAGTGTAAAATTGGCCAGATCACAACTTACGCACTGAGTGTTTTTACCTTTTTCTTTCATAATGATACAGTTTTAATAAATGTGTGTTTTTGCCCCTAGGAGCTTAGACAGGCCTATGAGGCTGAAAGCAGTGCGACAGGACGTCCCCGGCTTATGGTCACAGCTGCAGTGGCTGCTGGGAAATCAACTATAGATGGAGGATATGACATTTCTCAGATTGCCCAGTAAGTTTTGTTGGATAACATGAAATAAATCAAGAGAACCATGTAACAGTTTTGATGGAATTTCCGAGGGTTTCAGTATCTGCATAAACATCAAGAGAGAATATCTTAAATATAGTTGAACTGATCTAATATTTTTCATTATGAGAAAGATAAAGCAATATTAGATTATTAATCATGTTTCTACCCATTTCTACTCATTTTAAGATTGAAATTAGTAAACATGGCAAGAAATATGTTTAATAATTTGTTTGATCATAATCTCATAATGCTATACTAAATATGAAATAAATATTCAGAAAATGTTAAATTGTTAAAGAAATATAATTTCACTTCATATTTTTGCAGTGCTGCAAATAGCTTTATCATGTATTTACATCTGTGTTGAAATGTTCTACTTAGGATGCATTTACAGTGTAATTGAAATGGTTACTATATTATTATGCAGGTACCTGGACTTCATTAGCGTGATGACCTATGACTTTCATGGGTCTTGGGAAAGTTTCACTGGTCATAACAGTCCTCTGTATAAATGGTCTCAGGAAACAGGGGATCAAATCTACCTTAATACTGTAAGGCAAACTTTCTATAACATCACTTATACCTGAGCTTGGCAATCAGAGATCTGCACGACAACATTTTGTTTCTGATTTTGCAGAATTATTCGATGACATACTGGAAGAATCAGGGTGCTCCAGCGGAGAAGCTGAGAATGGGTTTTGCTACATATGGCAGAACGTTCCAACTGTCATCTACAGCGAGTGGTCTGGGAGCTCCAACAAGTGGCCCTGCTTCTGCTGGCAACTACACCAGAGAGGCAGGCGTCTGGTCTTATTATGAGGTTTGTACACCTACACCGCTTAGGTGAACCACACAAACCTCACTTTTTTATTTTTATTATCATATATATATATATAAATTCAAGTATTTATATATATATATATATATATATATATATATATATATATATATATATATATATATATATATATATATATATATATATATATATATATATATATATATAAAGATTTGAACTAGCATTGAATATTTATTTCCAATCAAATCTGCAGTTTCCTTCAAGGAACCAGCATACAATGGATCCAGGATCAAAAAGTACCCTATGCCACGAAAGGGGATGAGTGGGTTGGCTTTGACACCAAGGAAAGCTTTGACACAAAGGTATGAAATCTGTATTATGACATTTCAAGAGTGAGGTCAAATGTCAGTTTGTTGCCATTTGTAGTAAACACATGTACTTACGCATCAACTTACACAAGCTATACTTAAAAACCTTCACAGACCTACACATGGGTGATTCCACCAGGACATTGTAGTGTGAATACATACCATATTAAATGTGCAAGTGTGTGTGTGTGTGTGTGTGTGTGTGTGTGCAACAGCAGCTACCTAATTTCTGCACAGTTTCTTAAGAGACCTTGTCTGTTTTAGGTGACCTATCTCAAAGATAATAAGTTTGGAGGGGCCTTTGTGTGGTCTCTTGATCTGGATGATTTTAGTGGCCAGATTTGCGGACTGGGAAAATACCCTCTCATCAGCGAGCTCAAGAAACTGCTAAGCAACGGTGTTTAAATTAATTACAGTGTATTATCACCTCTAATAGTGTTCATTATAATATGAATACCATGAAGTTTGCATCCTCATTAGATCATTCTATCCCTCTTCCTGTTGCAGTTCCTATTACATATACTGCTGAAGCTCCTCCTGTTCCTCTTCCTGATACAGATCCACAGTGATATTGTGCATCCATGAAAGATGGTATCTAGCCAAAACCTTTTGATGATAAATCTTTCATCCAGTGTCCTGTTGGGAAAAAAATTGCACGTCCCAGCCGTGCTGGCACCATCTTCAAAAGAGCTGCCAGTGCTGCAACTGGCCATAAAACTGCCACAGGTTGATACTGAACACCTGATGTAAACATGATTTAAATTACATTTGTAACAGATTAACAAAATTTCTGATAAATAGTTATCTCAGCATTGCTTCACTGTACTTACTTATGATTGGTATTTTTATTTTATATATAGTATGGGATCTAAAAATGTTATATATTAGACAAAATAAAATGCTCTTTACTGTCAGACACCCAGTACTGTATATAAATAGTGTTGTAAATGTGTTGCAGTGTCCAATATTTACTTTCAGCCACATTTCTACATGGTTTTCCTAAGTGTATTCTACAACATAATTATGTTGTGTATGTTCAAATTCTCCACCTTCAGTATATATAGAAACACTTCTGAATATACACAGCAAAATCCCAATGGGCTTATATAAACACTGTAGGGTATAAATTCAACAATGTGTGTGTTAAATCAATACTTGTGATTTTGCTGCATAGTTTCACATGAAATTCCAGCTCTGGTGTAAACAAAACTCACTATAAAGAGAGCAGAATAGTTGCACAATACACAGTATTTATGGCTCAAATTTGGATTTTGGGGAACCCCCTTTGTGTTTTTTGCTTTAATGTGGCCTTCATAGGACATGGGTGTGCTTAGTTTTGGTACTATCTTTTATCTATCATACTAAAAGAGAATTTAAATAGCTCTATTGTTTAGTACAGATATACATATGTGTGTGTGTATATGTGTATATGTGTGTGTGTGTGTGTGTGTGTGTGTGTGTGTGTATAAGGCTGCAACATCACAACATGTGGAAAAAGTGAAGCACTGTGACTGTACATGTACATAAGTATTTAAAAAATTGGAAGATATTTTGCTAATATAAAAAATTATTTTCTATATGTATGAAAACTTTTGGGACACCCTGTAAATAGTACACAACACACACACACACACACACACACACACACACACATGCAGTAAAATATAAACAATTTAAAGATTGATTAAAATAAAACAACCTTAAATCAACCAAAAAATGTTTTTCACAACCATAAGAAACATTCATTTCTTTTATATTTTAACGCTACAAAAGTGATTGTATACATAAAATGTCATCAAATAACAATTAGTTTCGTAATAATAAACCTAAACAGCCAGTGTAACACTAAAGACATGCAATTTGCATATCATTTAGTAATAATAGGTTATTTTTTCATATTTGCTAGTCATTGTCACAAGATCATCCACACACTTTTGTAGGCAGAAGTACAGGAAGAGAAAAAACAGACAGAGCCGCTTTGTTGACTGTACAATTAATCAACCACAAACTATCGAATAAAAATCAACAATGCAAATAAAATTCCAAAGAATGAAGAGGTCATAAAGTAAAGCCAGTGAGTAAGTTTATTTTTTACCAGTGAGTGCCCATGATGCAAACAGATTATGCAAATATAAGACTGCTGATTGGTTACTGTTCAAAGGTTCATGTATAATGCTACAATATAAATGTCTCCACTTGAAAAGCAGCCAGTGTAACACTGCTGCTATGATGACCAGACTTATTCTACTCACAGGTAGTGATCTTGTTATTCATTGATGTTATTTATTAACACAGCACTTGTACTTAACAGTTGTATTTTTTATTTCACTTTTCAGGCATTTGCCTGTTACATATTCATTTTGGTGAGTTTTCTCTATGCACTATTTCTGAAGTAATTCCCATGTTTTTATTTTCTCAAATCATGCATTATTTCTGAAATCATTTCCTTTGTTTTTACTTATCCAATCAATATACTGATACATTTTTATTTATTTAGGTTCAGCCTATGACCTTATATGCTACTTCACCAACTGGGCCCAGTACAGACCCGATCCTGTGAAGTATGTGTCTACCAATATTGATCCCTTCCTGTGCACACATCTGATCTACGCGTTCTCCATCATTAATTCTGCAAATAAGCTGGCCACCAACGAGTGGAATGATGAGACTCTCTACCAGTCATTCAATAGTCTGAAGCAAAGGTGGGGTTTTCTTCTTTTGGGTAAATTATTTTATACTCTGCGTTAAAACGTATTTGCTAATCCTAGATGATGATTAATTTAACAGTAACCCAAGCTTGAAGACACTTTTGGCTGTTGGAGGATGGAATTTTGGTTCAACTCAGTAAGTGTTTTTCCATGATTCTGCTGTAAAATATTTTCGAAGCAAAAAAGTACAGAACTGCATTCCCTATATCCAGATTCTCTATCATGGTGTCCACCAAAGCAAACAGAAATACATTCATCCAGTCCTCCATCAGCTTTCTCAGAAAGTATGGATTTGATGGCCTGGATCTAGACTGGGAGTATCCTGGAGCCCGAGGCAGTCCTCCAGGGGACAAGAGAAGATTCACCCTGCTCTGCAAGGTGAGCACATTTCTCACCTTTATCATAAATATTCTCTCATATCGGGAGCACAATGGCTTATTGGTTAGCAAATTCGTCTCACACCGCCAAGGTTGGGGGTTCAATTCCTGACATGACCCTGTGTGGGTGGAGTTTGCATGTTCTCCCGGGTACCCCAGGTTTCCTCCCCCAGTCCAAAGAGGTAGGCTGACTGGCATGTCCAAAGTGTTCATAGTGTAGGAATGGGTGTCCAAATGTGTATGTGATTGTGAACTGAGATGGATTGGCACCCTGTCCAGGGTGTACCCCACCTTGTGCCCCATGCTGCCTGTGATAGGCACCCTGAAAACGGATGGATGGATTATCTGCATATTCTACAGTGCTGTTGTTACACAAGATTAATTAATCATCAAAAAGTATGACAAATTCTAGAAAATCAAAATTTAGATAGTTCATTCCAAGAAGAAAGAACATCATCCATGACCTCAGAGAAGTAACTGTTGCTGCTCATCTATCTGGGAAAGGCAAACAATTTGAAATTCACCATTCTAATCTAAGAAGGACTGTTTACAAATGGAGAGCCTTGAAGACAGTTGGGTGTGTTTTGCAGTCAAAAGACCTAGTACACTTGCAGTCATTGAGACATGGATTACTTCACTTTATACCACAAAATTCCAGAGACAAATGTGAGGTCATATGTCCAGCATCTTAAGTCATGCAAAGGACAATGATCCCAAGAACATCAGCAACTTTACATCCGAATGGCTAAAGAGGAAAGAAGTCAAAGTTCAGACTTCAACCCCATTGAGATGCTGTAGTGGGATCTTAAGAGAGCTGTGCATAACTGAATACCCTCAAACATCAATGAACTGAAGTAATGTTTCACAGAAGAGTGGACCAAAACAATGTAAGAGACGCATAAAAATTTATTGTTGCTAAAGGTGGTTCTCAATGTTACTGAATTATGTTGTGGACTTATTTTTCCCACCTGGTTTCTGAATTTGGATTTAATTTTTGGAAAAATGACTACATGTTGGAAACTGTTATGTTTTCTTGTCATCACCTGAGGTTATTTGTTTGTTTATAGAAGGTTGGTAAGGACCACTAGGCCCTGATACATAAAAATAGAATATGTTTTATATGCCAATAAATATATAATAAACTCACTGGTACTGTAAAATCATATGAGACAGAATATACAATGCTGTAATTAGGGAGGAACGGCCGTCCATGTAAAAATGAAAATGGAGATATTCACACAATGACAATTCTTCAAAGAAGGTTACAAATCGGTTCCCAGCAGAGCACAGAAACTTGTCATTTCTACTAAGAAAACAGACAAACAAATTAAAAAAAAAAAAAAAGCCAACACAAATAAATAAGATGATACACACTCCCAGCAGTCAGTGCATACATGATGCATTGACTAAGACACACCAGTGAACAGATGGCTGGAATAATGCTTGCCATGCTTTACTAGGACGTAGTTCTGTAGCAGTATGGAAATGGCACGTTCAATTAAAAGGTATCTGATTTTGTCACTATATAACACTATTAAAGTGATCTTTCAAGGAACAATAAGAATAATAAGAATAATATTAATAGTTGTAAAATACCAAGATCACAAAAACAGTGTTAACATTCTGACCTCAAAAGCACATTGCTGTGTTATATACAAGATCAAAGGCACAGGCTATGTTATAATTTTACATGAGACTCACACTAGACTCAGATTTTATACTGAAATAGTAAACTCAGTAGTTTGATAAGAAAAGAGAGAAAAAACCTAATGTACAACTACTGGCATCAGTGAAACCAAGTTATTAATTTCCTTCACAAAGAACTTGCACCAGATAATCCCAGCATGGCTTATAATGCTAGACCACTGGAGAATTATTCATGTTTAAATCCAAGGTAGTGGTTTGTTAAAAAAAAAAAATGGGGAAAATTTATACACTGGAATTGTAATGACACTATCAAACATATACTGTACATTTCAAATGTGCAGTCTACAGTAATGTAGAAATGTTCAAACATTTCACCAAAGATATGTAACAAATTTGACCTTAACCTAACTTAATTTAACCTACCATATCACTTTACCATGTGCCCGATTATGTTTGCAGAGAAGAGCACAAAATTTGTAAACAGTAAAGCCATCGGCTACACTCAATATGTGTACTTACCCACTGAGTCTTTTTTTTTACCTCATTCTGTGCTAATGGCATAGTGTTAATAAATGTATGTTTTTGCCCCATAGGAGCTTCGCGAGGCCTATGTGGCTGAAAGCCGTGCGACAGGACGTCCTCAACTTATGGTCACAGCTGCAGTGGCTGCTGGGAAATCAACTATAGATGCTGCATATGAAATTCCTCAGATTTCCCAGTAAGTTATGTTGGGTACCATGAAAGAAATCAGGTTGTATCAAACTCAGTAATAACAGATTTGATGGATTTTAAGAGAATTACAATACCTGCAGAATTTATCAGGTGAAAATTTCATCTTAAATAGATGAACTGCTCTAATGTTTTTAATTATTAGGCATGATAAAGCTATATATGCATATTTAGCCTGTTTCTAAATATGTATTATGTAAAGCTTGATTTTTTTTACTACTAGCAGATAATGTTGCTCATATACAAAAATAAATGCTTAAAAGAATCAAAATAGACCAATTTTAAGCTTGAAATTAGTAAAACTGAAGAAATATGCTTTAATAATTTGTCTTATCACAATCTAATAATGATATTATTATAGTATTAGATAAAAGTTCAGAAAATGTTCAACATTTTTTATATGTCATTTTTGCAGTCCTGTCAACTGCTTTAAAAAGTATTTATATCTGTCATGTTTAAATTGAAATAGATTTACAATGTCACTGATCTGGTTACTTTTTATTATGCAGGTACCTGGACTTCATTAGCGTGATGACCTATGACTTTCATGGGTCTTGGGAAAGTTTCACTGGTCATAACAGTCCTCTCTATCAATGGTCTCAGGAAACAGGAGGTCAAATCTATCTTAATACTGTAAGGCAAACTTTCTATAACTTCACTTATACCTGAGCTTGGCAATCAGAGATCTGCACGACAACATTGTTTCTGATTTTGCAGAATTATTCGATGACATACTGGAAGAATCAGGGTGCTCCAGCGGAGAAGCTGAGAATGGGTTTTGCTACATATGGCAAAACGTTCCAACTGTCATCTACAGCGAGTGGTCTGGGAGCTCCAACAAGTGGCCCTGCTTCTGCTGGCACCTACACCAGAGAGGCAGGCGTCTGGTCTTATTATGAGGTTTGTACACAGCTTAACGTACATGAGCCACACAAACTTCACTGTGTTGTTCTATAAGAGACTTGATGAACTAGCAGTGAATAGTTCTTTCCAATCAGATCTGCAGCTTCCTTCAAGGAACCAGCATACAATGGATCCAGGATCAAAAAGCACCCTATGCCACGAAGGGGGATCAGTGGGTTGGCTTCGACACCAAGGAAAGCTTTAACACAAAGGTATGAAATCTGAATTATGACAATTCATGAGAGAGGTCAAGACTCAATTTACTGCCATTAGTAGTAAATATCTATTGAAATTTGTATTACATATATATTTACATATACAGTATACAACAAAAAAGTGCAAAAGTACAATCCTGTATACAGCATTAGATTCTGTACTGCTTTTAATTACTTTCAGTATTGACTAATTGCAGGGAGCATATATAATGAAGAAACATCAGCGTATCTCATTTCTGTATAGATCATAGATTGACCTTACTGATTGCTTTTCTGTTTCAGGTGACCTACCTCAAAGATAATAATTTTGGAGGGGGCTTTGTGTGGGCTCTTGATCTGGATGATTTTACTGGGCAGTTCTGTGGACTGGGAAGCTACCCTCTCATCAGTGGGCTCAAGACATTACTAAACAATGGTGTATAAATTAATGATAATGCGCCATCATCAGTTACTCATACGTTACTCATCATCATACATATGTTACTGTTTGAGAAATGTTCTTTATTGTCAGTTGTATTAGTCCATATTTAACAATATGTATGGTAATAAATAGAATAAATCACAATTTTATTCCTGGGATCAAAACCACAGGCTTACACTATGCATTGATTCAGTTTGAATGCATAAAGTGCATAATATCCTTTATATCCTTATAATATCCTGTGTAGTATCTTAAGAAACACAGTGTATTTGAGATATATATACTACATACAGTGCCTTGCGAAAGTATTCGGCCCCCTTGAACTTTTCAACCTTTTGCCACATTTCAGGCTTCAAACATAAAGATATAAAAAAAAATATTTTTTGTGAAGAATCACCAACAAGTGGGACACAATTGTGAAGTTGAACGAAAGCTATTGGATATTTTAAACTTTTTTAACTAATAAAAAAATGAAAAGTGGGGCGTGCAAAATTATTCGGCCCCCTTGCGTTAATACTTTGCAGAGCCACCTTTTGCTGCGATTACAGCTGCAAGTCACTTGGGGTATGTCTCTATCAGTTTTGCACATCGAGAGACTGAAATTCTTGCCCATTCTTCCTTGCAAAACAACTCGAGTGCTCCTTGGGATGTTTAAAGCTTGGGAAATCATTTTGTATCCAAATCCGGCTTTAAACTTCTACACAACAGTATTACGGACCTGCCTGGTGTGTTCCTTGGTCTTCATGATGCTCTCTGCGCTTTCAACAGAACCCTGAGACTATCACAGAGCAGGTGCATTTATACAGAGACTTGATTACACACAGGTGGATTCTATTTATCACCATCAGTCATTTAGGACAACATTGGATCATTCAGAGATCCTGGCTGAACTTCTGGAGTGAGTTTGCTGCACTGAAAGTAAAGGAGCCGAATAATTTTGCACGCACCACTTTTCAGTTTTTTATTTGCTAAAAAAGTTTAAAATATCCAATAGATTTCGTTCCACTTCACAATTGTGTCCCACTTGTTGGTGATTCTTCACAAAAAATGTAAATTTTATATCTTTATGTTTGAAGCCTGAAATGTGGCAAAAGGTTGAAAAGTTCAAGGGGGCCGAATACTTTCGCAAGGCACTGTATTATATTATATACATTTACCTTGTAATGTGCTCTAGAGATCTGTTTTTGTTATAAGGCACTAAGATAATGTAAACAGATTTTGACAAAATTTGCCAATAAGATGGCCATCATATTTTAAAAATGGTCAAGCAAACTGTATTGAACCACTGGAGATGGACTACTGATCTTCCTGCTGCAGCTCCTACTGATCCTCCTGCTGAAACTCCTGCTGCAGCTCCTACTGATCTTCCTGCTGCAGCTCCTACTGATCCTCCTGCTGAAACTCCTGCTGCAGCTCCTACTGATCTTCCTGCTGAAACTCCTACTGATCGTCCTGCTGCAGCTCCTACTGATCCTCCTGCTGCAGCTCCTGCTGATCCTCCTGCTGATCCTCCTGCTGCAGGTCCTATTGATCCTCCTGCTGCAGCTCCTGCTGATCCTCCTGCTGCAGCTCCTAATGATGCTCCTGCTGCAGCTCATACTGATCCTCCTGCTGAAAATCCTGCTGATCCTCCAGCTGCAGGTCCTACTGCTCCTCCTGCTGAAACTCCTGCTGATCCTCCTGCTGAAACTCCTGCTGTGTTATGAAGCATGCTGTGGTGTGTACGTCACTTCGTTTAAACTAAAACACTTAATGAAAAAAAAAAACTGGCACTTATACCTCTACTCTGCGCACATTGCTTCTTCTGGAACTCAATTAATGGATCTTGCATGGTAGCACTACTTGTATTGTTCTCTATATATTTTTCTTATTTGTAAATTACTTTGAATAAAAGCATATGATTAATGAATAAATGTAAATGTGATGGAAATGGAGGAGCATGTCACATCACAGAGAAAACATCCTCTAAATTATGGAATTTACATTATAATGTAGCATGGCATAACTTCAAAATATAACATCTTTTCAAACGAGTAATATGATTTGTAATCATTTGTCTGTGGGAATGTAGAAATTGTGAAAGCACAGTGTCCCTGGTTAAATCACACTAATTACCCACTTTGCATTCTTTTGAGTAGTCCTACATCAGGGGTGTCCAATATGATCCTCAAAGGGCCAGTGTGGGTGCAGATTTTCATTCTAATCAAGCAGGAAACACACCTGATTCCACCTGTTTAATCACTTGAACCTAACTTTCAATAGACTATCAGGTGTGGCTAACAATTGGACACCCCTATCTCATCTTATTTTGTTTTCTAACTTTATTGCACATTTATGTTAATGTTGCTATCAGAAAATGATCAGAAAGCTATAAGAAAACTTCAATGACTTGCTAAAAATCTCTCAGTTTGTCTACTCACTGGTTTTAAAATAAACATGATCTCAAATGAATTATGAGTCTTTGACACTAATGTTTTTTGACATCAAAACACAACTAATGTCATGAAGCATGTGCATGTGTAAAACTAGTTAAACTATTTTTTTTGACCCGGTAGTATTGATAAACACTACATTGTTTAATTTCCTTAGCATATATTATATATATATTTTAAATATATCTTGTGTCTCAAATGATCCTGCATTTGATCCAAAGTGAAGTCAATCCCAAAGAGAGTCAATTCAATGATTCCAGGCTCTGAAAGCTAAGATTCAACCCCAAAGCTTGTGAGTTGATTCTGTACACTGAACATCAAACACTGCAAACAAAATGTATTTATCATTAGAGTGTTTCAGTTAGCAAGACAACCCATGAATATTAATTTTGCCTTTATTTTGAATTTGTCAGATTGAATTTGGAAACGAACAAATCAGAGATTGAAATGCAGATACATACAGTAACTATCCATTTAAAAAGGAACACCTATACACCAGCCATCTGGTACCAACAACCCTGACAGTCACAGAGATCACATTTTTACTACATTCTGATGTTAGCTGAAGCTATTGACCTATAGCTGCATGATTATTTGCATTGCACTGCTGCCAAATGATTGGCTGAAAACCTACAGAAAGCCAACAGAGCCAGTGCAACACTAAATATGTGAAAAGTGCAAGTCATCATTTGTCCATAATAGATTTTTCTTGTTACAAAAGAAAGAACACATGACAATATTTTAGAGTTGAGTACATATGAATCATTGCTGATTACTGTTGCAAGATCCTCCACATATAATACTTTTGTAGGCAGAAACATCGGAATCAAAAAATTATACAGATTCTCAACAACTTTGCTGTCTGTACAATTAATAACATTGCCAAAAGAAAAAAAGACAAAGAGATCCTTGCCCTTTAATTGAAAACCATAAAGTATGCCAGCCAGTAAGTTTATTGAACAAGTTCCCACTATGCAAACAGATTATGTATATACAACATTGCTGATTGGTTACTGCTCACAGGTTCAAGTCCAACTCTACAAAAAATCAATTTATTTCTTTTTCATGCTTCCACTAGAAACTGCAGTCACAATGACAAAATTAATTCTACTCACAGGTAGATGATATTTAGCTTGTTATTCATTCATTAAACATTTGACCGTTGACATGATATCTGAGATATTATATTGTGTTTTTGAACTCTGCACTTTTTATTTGTTTTATCTTTCAGGTCTTTGCCTGTTATTGATTCATCTTGGTGAGTTTTCTCATGAATTATTTCAGAAATCATTTCCTTGGTTTTTACTTATCCAATCAATATACTAAATCTTTGTGTTTACAATTTAGGTTCAGCCTATGACCTTATATGCTACTTCACCAACTCGGCCCAGTACAGACCCGATCCTGTGAAGTATTTGCCTACCAATATTGATCCCTTCCTGTGCACACATCTGATCTACGCATTCTCCATCATTAATTCTGCAAATCAGCTGGCCACCTACGAGTGGAATGATGAGACTCTCTACCAGTCATTCAATAGTCTGAAGCAAAGGTGAGGTTTTCTGGTGTTGATATTATATTCTGGGTTAAACTGATTTGCTGATCCTAGATACGAATTTATTTAACAGTAATCCAAGTTTGAAGACACTTTTGACTGTTGGAGGATGGGACTGTGGTTCAACTCAGTAAGTGTTTTCTTTTCCTTCAGAAATTGTTGAATCAAAATTTTAAAAAGGACAGAACTGCATTCTCTATATCCAGATTCTCTATCATGGTGTCCACACAAGCAAACAGAAATACATTCATCCAGTCCTCCATCAGCTTTCTCAGACAGTATGGATTTGATGGTCTGGATCTAGACTGGGAGTATCCTGGAGCCCGAGGCAGTCGTCCAGGGGACAAGAGAAGATTCAGCCTGCTCTGTCAGGTCAGTACATCTCATGCTTATTCCATATATTGCCATCATGCTTCACAGTGTTATGTAGGTAACTGAAAGATTAAATGTGTTCATCTTGAAGTGTAAAATCTGTGATTTGTGATTTGGCAGCTTATGTTTGGGACAAATGGGGTAAAATAAAATTACAGGGAATGGTCTCATCAATTTCTATTAATTTTCAATATAAGAACGGATGTATGCCAATTTCAATTATCTATTAATACTAATAAAAACTGATTTTTGTGCCTCATATTGCCATAACTTAGGGGTATATTGAACCTAATTTATGGTTGAGTTAAGCCTTCTTTATTTGTTCTACAGTGGAGATACTGACCATTTACTTTCTTTGTTTTAAATATTTTAAATTTCTGAAACCTGTTTATTTCCAATCGGAAACAATTGGAGTTTTCGACCCAACTGTCTGTCTTCAAGGGAAACAGTTGAACATATCCATCCATCCATCCATCTTCTACTGCGTACTCCTTCTTCAGGGTCACAGGGAAACCTGGAGCCTATCCCAGGGAGCATTGGGCACAAGGTGGGGTACACCCCGGACAGGGTGCCAGTTCATCGCAGGGCACAATCATATACACACTCACACACCCATTCATACACTATGGACACTTTAGACACAGCAATCAGCCTACCATTTATGTCTTTGGACTGGGGAAGGAAACCGGAGTACCCGGAGGAAACCCCCGCAGCACGGGGAGAACATTCAAACTCTGCACACACATGGCCCCAGGGTTGTTTTTTTTTTTTTAGTGGTCATTAAAACCAACTTGACAACATTTAATAATATTTTAATGCATGAAGTACAAAAAAATAAATGACAGCATTTCAAAAGAAAACGCAGTGTACATCTATTCTGGCTTTTGGATCATCTTATAATTTAATTGTAAATCCAACTATTTGTTGAGTTTATAGGATAATTACTATTGTAGTGGAGTAATACTATTAATTAATAGTATTAAATAATTACTATTATATATATATATATATATATATATATATATATATATATATATATATATATATATATATATATATATATATATATTATTTATTTATTTATTTATTGTTGGATTTGTCTTTTTCAAAAGATGGTAGCTAATAGTATTACTACACTATAATACTAATAATTCATTTTATACAAATAATTATCCTATAAATCCTATCCTATCCTATCCTATTTACAATGAAATTATAAGAGAATTGTATATAATTGTTAGCTCCACAGAAGGAGATTAAATTCTAATAACAACACACCATTCACATAATGTAGAGACTTTTTGAGTTAATGGTACATAATTGAGGCAGAGATGGAAGCAAGTGCAGGTTAATAGTTTAATCCAAGAAGTGCAAGTCCAAAGGATCAGGCAGAAATCAATAAACAAAGAGAGGCAGAGATCAGTCGATCAGGCAAACAGTTCAAACAAGGCAATTCAAAAAGACGATGTAAAAAATGAGAACAAAGTCAAAAACAGAATCAGCAAACAAGGAATCATGGCTTGGTAACAGCAGAAACAAAATGTATCTTAGCATATACTTGGCAAACAGTGAATGCTTTGAAGGTCCTTTTAAACTGTGGTTGTGATTATACTGTGAATTGAATGCAGGTATGCGTGATTCGAATGAAGGTGAGTGTTCTGGGAATGGCAGTCCATGGTGGCCATGTTTGTAGCCCAGAATGCAGGCTGGGAAATGTAGTCATTGGTTTGCTATGATATGATACCAACAGCATGGTTTAATAATCATTCATTAACAATGATTTTTCCTTATTTTACTCATGTTTTTAAAGTGTAGCTCCAGAACATTGTAAATGTGGTCAGTCATTGTATATACTCATAATGATGATGATCCATCCTTCCATTTTCTATACCGGAATCTGGAGCCCAGCCCTGGGATTATGGGGTACAAGGTGGGGTACACCCTAAATGGGGTGCCAATCCATCACAGGGCACAATCACATACATACACCCATTCATACACTACAGACACTTTGGATATGCGATCAACCTACCGTGCATATCTTTGAACTGGGAGAGGACATCGGAGTACCACCCCCACAACACGGGGAGAACATGCAAAATCCGCATGCAACAGGGCTGCGACGGGAATAGAACCCCCAAACCTGGAGGTGAACGTGCTAACCACTAAGCCACAATGCGCCAATGATGATGATGTTTATTATTATTATTATTATTATTATTATTATTATTAATGCCCTTCTAAAATGCTGTAAAATAGTTCAGAGCATTTCATTGGAGTAAGGTCTGATCTGGTCAGCCAGATTTTTGATGTGATGTCTAAGCTTGTTCATTATTATTACCTACCACTTTCCCCATATGTTTCACACCATCAAAGCTTCAATGAAATGATGGGTGCTTGCCTAATACTGTATATGGTCATATGACAACTGTGTACAGTTGCCTAGACTACAACTTACCCACTGAGGCTTTTTTCCTTGTTCTCTGATAATGGTCTGTAAGTTTTAATAAATGGGTGTTATTTGCCCTGAAGGAGCTTCGACAGGCCTATGAGGCTGAAGGCAGTGCTACAGGACGTCCCCGGCTTATGGTCACAGCTGCAGTGGCTGCTGGGAGATCACCTATTGATGCTGGATATGAAATTGCTGAGATTGCCAAGTATGCTGTAAGATAAGCTGACTACATAATTGTTATTTAGGTCCTGATAAATGAAATCATAGAATTGAAGGGGGGTGTACTGCCTTTTCCCATAACTGTGTAAAATTTTTGAGCATGTTTCTACTCATTTACTTATGTTATAAATTGTCTTGTTCTAGTCGTAGATTTCTAGAAGTAAGTGCATGAAATAAGCAAAATTACCGGTTATTAGAACAAGATACTTTTAAGCTTGAAGACAAAAAAAGAGTCAAGAGGTTTATAATGTTTTTAATCATGATTTCATAATGAGATATGTTAGATAAATCTTCAGGCATCCTATACAATTGTGTGCTTCCAACTTTGCAGTTTGGGGAAAACCCACATATGGGTGTGAAGGTCTGGTGTCCACATATGTTTGGTCATATAGTGTATTTACAGTGCAGCAAATTGCTTTAGATAGTAATTATGTGTATATAAAGAACAAGATTAAAACAATGTTCTAAGTCGGATAAGATTTACACTGTCACTGATCTGGTTACTTTTTATTATGCAGGTACCTGGACTTCATTAGCGTGATGACCTATGACTTTCATGGGTCTTGGGAAAGTTTCACTGGTCATAACAGTCCTCTCTACCAATGGTCTCAAGAAACAGGAGGTCAAATCTACCTTAATACTGTAAAGACAAACATTCTATAACTTCACTGATTCACAATTTATCTTCACTTATACCTGAGCTTGGCAATCAGAGATCTGCATGACAACATTTTGTTTCTGATTTTGCAGAATTATTCGATGACATACTGGAAGAATCAGGGTGCTCCAGCGGAGAAGCTGAGAATGGGTTTTGCTACATATGGCAGAACGTTCCAACTGTCATCTACAGCGAGTGGTCTGGGAGCTCCAACAAGTGGCCCTGCTTCTGCTGGCACCTACACCAGAGAGGCAGGCGTCTGGTCTTATTATGAGGTTTGTACACCTACACCGCTTAGGTGAACCACACAAACCTCACTTATTTATATATTTTATATATATATATATATATATATATATATATATATATATATATATTATATATATACACACACACACACATATACAGTGTGTGTATATATATGTGTGTGTGTGTATGTATGTGTGTATATATATATATATATATATATATACATACACATATATTGAACTGCAAATTCGTATATATATATATATATATATATATATATATATATATATATATATATATATATATATATATATATATATATATATATATAAATATACTTGAATTTGCAATGAATGGTTATTTCCAATCAGATCTGCACCTTCCTTCAAGGAACCAGCATACAATGGATCCAGGATCAAAAAGTACCCTATGCCACGAAAGGGGATGAGTGGGTTGGCTTTGACACCAAGGAAAGCTTTGACACAAAGGTATGAAATCTGTATTATGACATTTCAAGAGTGAGGTCAAATGTCAGTTTGTTGCCATTTGTAGTAAACACATGTACTTACGCATCAACTTACACAAGCTATACTTAAGAACCTTCACAGACCTACACATGGGTGATTCCACCAGGACATTGTAGTGTGAATACATACCATATTAAATGTGCAAGTGTGTGTGTGTGTGTGTGTGTGTGTGTGCAACAGCAGCTACCTAATTTCTGCACAGTTTCTAAAGAGACCTTGTCTGTTTTAGGTGACCTATCTCAAAGATAATAAGTTTGGAGGGGCCTTTGTGTGGTCTCTTGATCTGGATGATTTTAGTGGCCAGATTTGCGGACTGGGAAAATACCCTCTCATCAGCGAGCTCAAGAAACTGCTAAGCAACGGTGTTTAAATTAATTACAGTGTATTATCACCTCTAATAGTGTTCATTATAATATGAATACCATGAAGTTTGCATCCTCATTAGATCATTCTATCCCTCTTCCTGTTGCAGTTCCTATTACATATACTGCTGAAGCTCCTCCTGTTCCTCTTCCTGATACAGATCCACAGTGATATTGTGCATCCATGAAAGATGGTATCTAGCCAAAACCTTTTGATGATAAATCTTTCATCCAGTGTCCTGTTGGGAAAAAATTTGCACGTCCCAGCCGTGCTGGCACCATCTTCAAAAGAGCTGCCAGTGCTGCAACTGGCCATAAAACTGCCACAGGTTGATACTGAACACCTGATGTAAACATGATTTAAATTACATTTGTAACAGATTAACAAAATTTCTGATAAATAGTTATCTCAGCATTGCTTCACTGTACTTACTTATTATTGGTATTTTTATTTTATATGTAGTATGGGATCTAAAAATGTTATATATTAGACAAAATAAAATGCTCTTTACTGTCAGACACCTAGTACTGTATATAAATAGTGTTGTAAATGTGTTGCAGTGTCCAATATTTACTTTCAGCTACATTTCTACATGGTTTTCCTAAGTGTATTCTACAACATAATTATGTTGTGTATGTTCAAATTCTCCACCTTCAGTATATATAGAAACACTTCTGAATATACACAGCAAAATCCCAATGGGCTTATATAAACACTGTAGGGTATAAATTCAACAATGTGTGTGTTAAATAAGTACTTGTGATTTTGCTGCATAGTTTCACATGAAATTCCAGCTCTGGTGTAAACAAAACTCACTATAAAGAGAGCAGAATAGTTGCACAATACAGTGACCTTTATGCCTCAAGTTTCCAGGGATTTGGGGAATTGTCTTTGCTTTAATGTGGCCTTCATAGGACATGGGTGTGCTTAGTTTTGGTACTATCTTTTATCTATCATACTAAAAGAGAATTTAAATAGCTCTATTGTTTTGTACAGATTGTGTGTGTGTGTGTGTGTGTGTGTATATATATATATATATATATATATATAAATTGCACTTACACCTCTACTCTGTGCAGTTTGCTTCTTCTGGAACTCAATTAATGGATCTTGTGTGGTAGCACTACTTGTATTGTTCTCTGCTTGATATATCGCTTTGCTTGTATTTTTCTCATTTGTAAGTCAATTTGGATAAAATCGTCTGCTATGTGAATAAATGCAAGGTAATGTAATGCAAGGCAGTGCTGGAAAATAATGGTGTCCACACAAAATATTGACACTTTGGGCCCAATTTGGACATTTAAACTTAGGGGTGTACTCACTTTTGTTGCCAGCGGTTTAGACATTAACGGCTGTCTATTGAGTTATTTTGAGGGGACAGAAAATTTACACTGTTACACAAGCTGTACACTCACTACTTTACATTGTAGCAAAGTGTCATTTCTTCAGTGTTGTCACATGAAAAGATATAATCAAATATTTACAAAAATGTGAGGGGTGCACTCACTTTTGTGAGATACTGTATATATATATATACACACACACACACACACACACACACACACACACACACACAGAGGGAAATTTAAACTATTTAAAGATTGATTAAAATAAAACAACCTTAAATCAACCAAAAAATGTTTTTCACAACCATAAGAAACATTCATTTCTTTTATATTTTAACGCTACAAAAGTGATTGTATACATAAAATGTCATCAAATAACAATTAGTTTCGTAATAATAAACCTAAACAGCCAGTGTAACACTAAAGACATGCAATTTGCATATCATTTAGTAATAATAGGTTATTTTTTCATATTTGCTAGTCATTGTCACAAGATCATCCACACACTTTTGTAGGCAGAAGTACAGGAAGAGAAAAAACAGACAGAGCCGCTTTGTTGACTGTACAATTAATCAACCACAAACTATCGAATAAAAATCAACAATGCAAATAAAATTCCAAAGAATGAAGAGGTCATAAAGTAAAGCCAGTGAGTAAGTTTATTTTTTACCAGTGAGTGCCCATGATGCAAACAGATTATGCAAATATAAGACTGCTGATTGGTTACTGTTCAAAGGTTCATGTATAATGCTACAATATAAATGTCTCCACTTGAAAAGCAGCCAGTGTACACTGCTGCTACGATGACCAGACTTATTCTACTCACAGGTAGAATAACACAGCACTTGTACTTAACAGTTGTATTTTTTATTTCACTTTTCAGGTATTTGCCTGTTACATATTCATTTTGGTGAGTTTTCTCTATGCACTATTTCTGAAGTAATTCCCATGTTTTTATTTTCTCAAATCATGCATTATTTCTGAAATCATTTCCTTTGTTTTTACTTATCCAATCAATATACTGATACATTTTTATTTATTTAGGTACAGCCTATGACCTTATATGCTACTTCACCAACTGGGCCCAGTACAGACCCGATCCTGTGAAGTATGTGTCTACCAATATCGATCCCTTCCTGTGCACACATCTGATCTACGCGTTCTCCATCATTAATTCTGCAAATCAGCTGGCCACCAACGAGTGGAATGATGAGACTCTCTACCAGTCATTCAATAGTCTGAAGCAAAGGTGGGGTTTTCTTCTTTTGGGTAAATTATTTTATACTCTGCGTTAAAACGTATTTGCTAATCCTAGATGATGATTAATTTAACAGTAACCCAAGCTTGAAGACACTTTTGGCTGTTGGAGGATGGAAGTTTGGTTCAACTCAGTAAGTGTTTTTCCATGATTCTGCTGTAAAATATTTTCGAAGCAAAAAAGTACAGAACTGCATTCTCTATATCCAGATTCTCTATCATGGTGTCCACCGAAGCAAACAGAAATACATTCATCCAGTCCTCCATCAGCTTTCTCAGAAAGTATGGATTTGATGGAATGGATCTAGACTGGGAGTATCCTGGAGCCCGAGGCAGTCCTCCAGGGGACAAGAGAAGATTCAGCCTGCTCTGCAAGGTGAGCACATTTCTCACCTTTATCATAAATATTATCTCATATCGGGAGCACAATGGCTTATTGGTTAGCAAATTCGTCTCACACCGCCAAGGTTGGGGGTTCAATTCCTGACATGACCCTGTGTGGGTGGAGTTTGCATGTTCTCCCGGGTACCCCAGGTTTCCTCCCCCAGTCCAAAGAGGTAGGCTGACTGTCATGTCCAAAGTGTCCATAGTGTAGGAATGGGTGTCCAAATGTGTATGTGATTGTGAACTGAGATGGATTGGCAACCTGTCCAGGGTGTACCCCACCTTGTGCCCCATGCTGCCTGTGATAGGCACCCTGAAAACGGATGGATGGATTATCTACAGTGCTGTTGTGGCCCAAACTACAACTAGTAGTACGCCACTCCCTATATATACACAAAACAGATTTCAATATGTAGTCAATTCTCCCAGAAAGTAAACCAACATTCACAATCCAGGTGGGAAAATATAGGCACATCCCTCCTACTTCCACAATCCTTAAGAGAGTAATAAGCAGACATGTCTTACTTATGAAATACACAAGATTAATTAATCATCAAAAAGTGTGACAAATTCTAGAAAATCAGAACTTTAGATAGTTCATTCCAAGAAGAAAAAACATCATCCATGACCTCAGAGAAGTAACTGTCGCTGCTCATCTATCTGGCCATCTCCAACCAATTTAAAATTCACCATTCTACAGTAAGAAGGACTGTTTACAAATGGAGAGCCTTGAAGATAGGTGGGGGGGGTTTACAGTAAAAAAACAAAAAAAAAAAGGGGGGAATTAAGAGGCCCCCCTTTACCCCCCCCAATTCCAGAGACAAATGCCAGCTGTCCAGCATCTTAAACTGGGATGAAATTAAGTCATGCAAAGGACAATGAACTAATACTGAGCTACTACTTTAATTAACCTAACCACCAAATATGCTTGAATAACTAAGCATCAATAGTTTGTTAAATGTTTTATTTTAGTTATACTGTATTGTAATGTTGTTAGTCACTGTGCATATTGTTCTTTCTATTTCTCAACTAAAATGTTATTTCCTAGTTCACAGCATTTCCACAAAATCAGGTCAGAACTAGTCAGCTAGAGTTTTGTTTATGGATGCTTGCCTAATATAGTTTCATGAAAACTGTGTACAATTGCCTAGATTACAACTTACCCACTGAATCTTTTTACCTCATTGTCTCCTAATGGCATAGTGTTAATAAATGTGTTTTTTGCCCCATAGGAGCTTCGCGAGGCCTATGAGAATGAAAGCCGTGCGACAGGACATACCCGACTTATGGTCACAGCTGCAGTGGCTGCTGATGCTGCATATGAAATTCTTCAGATTTCCCAGTAAGTTATGTTAGGTACCATGAAAGAAATCAAGTTGTATCAAACTCAGTAATAACAGATTTGATGGATTTTAAGAGAATTACAAAAACTGCTAAATTTATCAGGTGAAAATTTCATCTTAAATAGTTGAACTGCTCTAATATTTTTAATTATTAGGCATGATAAAATTATATATGAATATTTAGCCTGTTTCTACATATTTATTCTAATGTAAAGCTTGAAACATTTTTTTGTCCTAGTAGCAGATAATGTTGCTCATATACAAAATAAATGTGGAAAAGAATCAAAATTACCTGCCAGTAGACCGATTTTAAGCTTGAAATTAGTAAAACTGAAGAAATATGCTTTAATAATTTGTCTTATCATAATTTAATAATGATATGTATTAGATAAATGTTCAACATTTTTTATATGTCATTTTTGAAGTCCTGTCAACTGCTTTAAAAAGTATTTATATCTGTCATGTTTAAATTGAGATAGATTTATAAGGTCACTGATCTGGTTACTTTATTATTAGAGGTGCGAGACAAACATGCCAACCACTTCCCAATGATGTTCAGTGCGGTTGATGTCTGGGCTCTGTGCAGGTAACTCAAGTTCTCTACACCAACCTTGGCAAATCATGTCTTTATTGACCTTTGTGCAGGTCATGCTGAAACATGTTTTGGCCCCTTAGTTCCAGTAGAGGGAAATTGTAATGTTACAGCATACAAAGTCTTACTACACAATTGTGTGCTTCCAACTTTGTTCCAACAGTTTGGGGAAGGAATACATGTGGGTGTGATGATTGATTTTTTTTTTTTTTATTTATATATATATATATATATATATATATTATATATATATATATATATATATATATATATATATATATATATATATATATATATATATATATATATATATATATATATATATATAACACACACACACACACACACACACACACACACACACACACACACACACACACACAGTCATGGGAAAACACCCTCTCTCAGTTAGATTTTTCAGTTATCAGGGCCTAAATAACAATTGTGTGGTCCTTACAAACTTCTAACAAAAAACACAATCGATTTCAATGTGTAGTAATTTTTTCCCAAAGGTAAAGCAAAATTCAGAAACCAGGTAGGAAAAAATAAGTACACTCTTCCTACTTTCACAGTTATTAAGAGAGTAATTAGCAGCCAGTTACTAATAAAATGTTTAAAATTTTAGTTACACATCAAGTGTGAATACCTCTATAAAAGCAGATCTTTTGGCAGTTTGGTGTTCTGGAACACTCCAGTGTGTGTATATCATGACAAGAAAGGACAGAATGATAATTTCTATACATTTTTCATTAATTTGTGTGATGTAATGAGCATTAAGTGTCATATAATGCTCTCCCTCTGTCTAGATACCGGGATAGATGATTATGACTCACAGACAGATGATTTGCTACAGGTCTGTTAATCATACTTTGCTTATAATTCCCACTTTCCGCATGACGAATATCATTTACACACGTTATATTTATTCATTTAGCAGACAATTTTACCCTTGTGCCGGATGCTCCCTGGGATAGGCTCCAGGTTTCCCCGCGACCCTGAAGAAGGAGTAAGCGGTAGAAGATGGATGGATGGATGGATGGATGGCTGAAACTGCGGCAGGACAAATTATACAGAGGCGGGCCACCACAGTCTAGATATTTAATGGTCAACACTGATGACTGATGAGGAGTTCAAGGTGTTGACTTAGCTTCCAAATTCCCCAGATCTCAATATGACCGAGCATTTGTGGGATGTGGTGGACAAACACGTCTGATCCATGGAGGCCCCACTTCTCAACTTACAGTACTTAAAGGATCTGCTGCTAACGTTTTGGTGCCAGATACCACAGCACACCTTCAGAGGTCTTGTGGAGTCCGTGCCTCGACGAGTCACAGATGTTTTGGCGGCACAAGGGGGACCTACACAATGTTGGGAAGTTGGTTTTAATGTTATGGCTGATCAGTGTACAACAACCTGATCTGAATACGTCTCTCTGAAGAAGGCACCACGTATGACTGAAAAAACTGAGCGAGAATGAGTGCGATGAGAGGAATGAGGTGATTAATAAGTTTAGTCCACTGTAAATAATCTGAGACATTAAAAAAGCCATTTGACATATTTTCATATTCGAAGACCAATATGATAACCATTAGCTGACCAGCTTACCTGAACACCCTTACCTTATTCAGCAGATGTATTAACTTATAACAGTATAAGGTTATTTGCCCTACATTGAAGGTGGTCCTGCAGGCCTTTTTTTCAGACGAGAGGTACTCATTTTAGGAATGCACATTTTTTCTACTGTTTTCCTATATGTGTATTTTGTTTGATAGTCAAGCAACAATGGCATCAGGTGAATCATTATGTTAAGCAAAGTTTCTAGGAAGAAGTTTCTGCTCTATTTATTGTGAGTCAAATGAGCACAGAAACTGAGGCCCTGCCCATTCATGCTCATCAATACCTGAGATGTGGAATTGGAAACTTCTGCTGCTCTGTCTTTCTTCTCACTTGCAAGATTTTGTTCACATGCCAGGCAGTTTTGAATACACAGCAAAAATTATGGCCATGTCTGTGGACAGCTCTAGCTGGGGACATGTTGCCAAAAACAGGGATGTCTGGTCTCCCAAATCTGTTCAGTAGGTAGTGAATCAGTATATTGTGTACATGAGTTTGGAAACTGGTAAGGACCCTGCCTCACTACACAATGGGCCACTGATAACTGCATTTGGAAACTTGGAAAATCACCAAAAATTAAACACTTAAAAAATCTATATAAAATACATTTGTTAGCTTAAACACACATATTTTTGTCATAATATGTCAAGCAGGTTCAATAGGCAAGCTAGTGGATTTTTCTTTTAATGTTAAAAGTCGTTATACTCAAACAAACCATATACGGAACATCTAATAATGTTGAAAATCGCTAACGAAAGTAATCATTTGGGAGCTTCGACAACGATAACAAGCTACTTACATTTGTACCTGGAAGTTGTCTGAGAGTTTGTCCCCCATTTTGTTTTAGTTAAAGGGCTTCAAAAACATTTCCTGTAACATAATGTTCATCTATGCCACATGTATTTTGCGGTGCATTGGGGGATTATTTTAGGGAGTGAACGTTCCAGGGCATTGGAAGGATTTTGCAATGGAGACAGCCCTTAAAATGGCAGACTCCCTGATCAGTAGACTAATTACTAAACTTGTTGAGACGCGCACAATTTTTTTAAAATCGAACTTATAAAAGGTAGTATAATGTGTCTACTAAATTAATAGATCAAGTGCAACATGGAGAACCTGTTTAAATAGTTGATCATGTTTAAAGTTTTTCAAAACAAATTCCATTTTTTGGCCACTAGTAAAAACAGTTTTCCTCACACAGAGAGCTTTACATGATTATCTTTACATTATATTTCTTATATTATATCGGTCATGAATGCTATAAATATTTCTCAGCTTTTCATTTCAGACATTAGGATTATAACCAAGAAAAGTAGTGATTCTTGGTTATAGCAATTGGCAACTTCCTTTGAACTCATGTTCTGCAAAAAAATAAATAAATACATTTAAAAAGTTCCAATATTGAGCAACAAGACACTGTTTCTGTAAACCTTATGCAAGAATACTGAAGACTATGTTCTCGAATTGCATTTTGGTTTTAAAGTAAAAAGTGGTAGAAAGTTTAAGTTAATAAATTAATAAATAACTAAAACTACTGAACTGTTTAAGATTTTCTCTTGTTCGGGAAATGAAATAGAAAAACAATTGTGAAAACGTATTTACACAACATTTTACAAACCACTTCTTTATGTAATGAACCACTTCTTTTCTTCACTTCTTTTTTATGCTCTGAATCTAAAAAGTGGGTTTTGTACTGCAGGGGAACAAAGCTGCTGCATGCATAATGTCATCAAATACAAAGTTCTATTGATAGAATATCTATTGAGGTTTTCTCTCACATATACTTTGGTACCATTATATTTAGTGCTACAGTGTAGCACTACAGACGTGAAAAGTGCAAGTCATTGTTTAACAATAACAAATGTCCCAAAGAAAGGACACATGACAATATATTCTAGAGTAGACGGTATATGAGTCTCTAGTC
Source organism: Ameiurus melas (assembly GCA_012411365.1). Lineage (NCBI taxonomy): Eukaryota > Metazoa > Chordata > Actinopteri > Siluriformes > Ictaluridae > Ameiurus > Ameiurus melas. Next base: position 13,157,490 of record CM022768.1, on the reverse strand, counting down.
ACTGTCACAAGATCCTCTACACACTTTTGTAGGCAAAAAATATGGAAATAGAAGGGAAAAAATCCTTTTTTTTCAACAGTTTTTTTGATGGCACAATTAATGAACCACAAGGTATTAGTATTGCAAAATAAAGCTTAAAAAAACAAAGACATCTTTGCAAAGTAATTAAAAGCCATAAAGTAAAGCCAGATCATCTTACTAGCTCACATTATGAAAACAGATTATGCAAATAGGACACAACTGATTGGCCACTGTTCAAACATTCAGCTTCAGTGCTACAATATAAATAGACACAGTTCTGGTTTTGCTTCCACTTGAAAGGTAGCCAGTGTACAACTGCAGCCACAATGACAAGACTTACTCTACTCACAGGTACTGGTCTGGATAATCATTTATTAACATTTAGCTATTGACATATTATCTGACATTTGTATGCTGTGTGTGTGCACTTTATATTTGTTTTTCCTTATAGGTCTTTGCCTGTTATTGATTCATCTCGGTGAGTTTTCTCTATCCATTATTTCAAAAATCATTTCTTTGTTGAAACTTGTCAAGTCAGCATACTGAGGCATTGTGTTTGCAATTTAGGTTCAGCCTATGAGCTTATATGCTACTTCACCAACTGGGCCCAGTACAGACCTGATCCTGTGAAGTATGTGCCTACCAATATTGATCCCTTCCTGTGCACACATCTAATTTATGCTTTTGCTAAAATTGACTCTGCAAATCAGCTGGCCACCTACGAGTGGAACGATGAGACTCTCTACCAGTCATTCAATAGTCTGAAGCAAAGGTGAGGTTTTCTTCTGATAGGTACAGAAGTTGATTTTATACTCTGGGTTAAAAATTATTTGCTAATACTAGAGACTAATTCGTTTAACAGAAATCCAAGCTTGAAGACACTTTTGGCTGTTGGAGGATGGAACTTTGGCTCAACTCAGTACGTGTTTGATTTATTTATTTTCATTGGTCTGCTGTGAAATATTTTGTTAAATCTCTGCAAAATGTAAAGGGAAAAGACATAGACAGAACTGCATTCTCTATATCCAGATTCTCTATCATGGTGTCCACACAAGCAAACAGAAATACATTCATCCAGTCCTCCATCAGCTTTCTCAGAAAGTATGGATTTGATGGAATGGATCTAGACTGGGAGTATCCTGGAGCCCGCGGCAGTCCTCCAGAGGACAAGCAAAGATTCACTCTGCTCTGTCAGGTCAGTAAATCGCATGCTTTTTCTGGATAGTGTCATCATACTCTAGAGTGTTATGATGGCTAAAAGCTTCAGGGTATTTAGAAAGATGTAGTGACAGATTGTTTGTGTGGGAAAACGTGCCCCAGCTTGGATGTATGGGATTCCTGACTGACGGGTGAATTAAGCCTTCTTAAATTGACTCAACTATATCTTCAAGTAAATAGCTGAACATAATCAGAAATAATTAGTTTCTATAATTGACATTATTATTCTTCTTTAATAACACTTAACTTTGTTAACCTAACCTATTTTAAAATAGCAGTTAAAACAAACTCAATAAAGTTTAACAGTAATATTTTAATGCTTAGGGGGGGATTAGTGGGTTAGTGTTTTGCATGTTTGCCTCGCATCTCCAGGGTTGGGGGTTCAATTCCTGCCTCTGTAGAGCATGCGTGGAGTTCGCATCTTATCCCTTTCTCCCGGGTTTCAGACGGGTATTCCAGTTAACTCCCTCAGTCCAAAGAAGTGCATTGTAGGCTAAATTGTCCGTTGTTTGTGTGTGTGTGTGTGTGTGTGTGTGTGTGTGTGTGTGTGTGTGTGTGTGAGTGAAAATGGATGGATGGGTGGATGTTTTATTTCATCACAGCCTCATAGAAATATTGGGTGCAGTGCTTGCCTTTTATATGGTCATATGACATTTGTGTACAATTTCCTAGATTACTTACCCACTACTTAAACTTTTTAAATCAATGCTGTGATGGAGTTTTACAAAAACTGTGATGGAGGTTTGATAAATGTGTGTCTTTGCCCCATAGGAGGTTCGACAGGCCTATGAAGCTGAAAGCAGTGCGACAGGAAGATCCCAGCTTATGTTCACAGCTGCAGTGGCTGCTGGGAAATCAAATATAGATGGTGGATATGAAATTGCTGAGATTGCCAAGTAAGTTATGTTACTGTACATAAGCTGAAACACAGCAAGTTGCATCAATATTTATTTATTTTTTAAAGGATAATGTGGGTTGGCGTTTTAGGAGTTAGTTATGTGCTCACGGAAGAGGTGGGTCTTTACCTGTTTTTTGAAGATAGTGCCCGATTCTGCGGTCCAGATTGAAGTTGGAAGTTCATACCTGTTCACACACTGAGGTACAGTTAGTGTGAAGGTTCTGGATAGGGACCTTGAGCCACGCTGAGTAGGCAATACTCAGCACCAGTTGTTAATCAATCGCAGATTGTGTGAGGGAACATAAGCCTTCAGGAGAGAGTTGAGGTAGGGCAGTGCTGTTCCAGACAAGGTCTGGTACGTGAGCATCAAGGCCTTGAATTTGATACCGGCGGCTACAGGAAGCCAGAGTATTTTAGTAAAAGTGTTTAGAAATTGAAAAACTATATATTATTTACTGTCACTGAACTGGTTATTTTATTATTATAATATACAGGTACCTGGACTTCATTAACGTGATGACCTATGACTTTCATGGGACTTGGGAAAGTTACACTGGCCATAACAGTCCTCTGTATCAATGGTCTCAGGAAACAGGGGATCAAATCTATCTTAATACTGTAAGACAAACTTTCTATGACTTCACTGATTCACAGTTTAACAACAATCATATCTGAGCTTGGCAATCAGAGATCTGCACGACAACATTGTTTCTGATTTTGCAGAATTATTCGATGACATACTGGAAGAATCAGGGTGCTCCAGCGGAGAAGCTGAGGATGGGTTTTGCTACATATGGCAGAACGTTCCAACTGTCATCTACAGCGAGTGGTCTGGGAGCTCCAACAAGAGGCCCTGCTTCTGCTGGCACCTACACCAGAGAGGCAGGCTTTTGGTCTTATTATGAGGTTTGTACACAGCTTAACGTACATGAGCCACACAAACTTCACTGTGTTGTTCTATAAGAGACTTGATGAACTAGCAGTGAATAGTTCTTTCCAATCAGATCTGCAGCTTCCTTCAAGGAACCAGCATACAATGGATCCAGGATCAAAAAGTACCCTATGCCACAAAGGGGGATCAGTGGGTTGGCTTCGACACCAAGGAAAGCTTTAACACAAAGGCAAGTCAGGAAAGAATTTCAAGTGTATGGTCAAATTTAATTAGCTGCAAAAGGCTTTTTTTTTTTTTTTCGTATTTGTACTGTGTATATACATCAACTTCTACACATCTAACAATTCCACCAGTACATTGTAGTGTGAGTACATACCATATAAAATATGGAAAAGTGTGAGCTGATACAGCATTGAATTGAATTCAGAAAGTGGAGAGTGCTAGGGGGGAAAAAAACCCTTAATATTAAAATGGGAAGTGCACTTAATGGAGCAACAATAGCTACCTAATTTCTACACAGTTCCTAGAGAGACCTTACCGGTTCCTTTCTGTTTTAGGTGACCTACCTCAAAGATAATAATTTTGGAGGGGGCTTTGTGTGGGCTCTTGATTTGGATGATTTTACTGGACAGTTCTGTGGACTGGGAAGCTACCCTCTCATCAGCGAGCTCAAGAAACTCCTAATCAATGGTATTTAAATAAATTACAAATGTGCAATCACAATAATACAGTTACTGATAAGATTAAATTAATTTAATACTTCATCTGCTCGTCCTGCTGAAACTACTCCAGCTGAAGGTCCTCCTGCTAAAACTACTCCAGCTGAAGGTCCTCCTGCTGAAACTACTCCTGCTGAAACTACTCCTGCTGAAGGTCCTCCTGCTGAAACTACTCCTGCTGAAACTACTCCTGCTGAAGGTCCTCCTGCTGAAACTACTCCGGCTGAAACTACTCCTGCTGAAGGTCCTCCTGCTGAAACTACTCCTAATAAAGGTCCTCCTGCTGAAACTACTAATACTAAAGGTCCTACTGTTTCTCCTACAGTTCCACATGAGTATTGTGCAGACAAGAATGATGGTCTCTATCCAAATCCTTTTGATGTAAAATATTTCATCCAATGTGCTAATGGGAGAACATTTGTACAACCCTGCGCTCCTGGCACCATCTTTGACAACAGCTGCAAGTGTTGCAACTGGCCATTTACTGCACTTTAAGACTTGTTTCTACATGGATACACACCTGGTTTGATATTTGTACAAGCAATTTTTTTTGGGGTGAAAAAAAATTATAATAATTCCATTATGTTTCCATTTAAAATATTTTATAATTGGACTTAATTAGGACTAGTATTTTCTATTTTTATATACTATGCCATAAATATAAATATGCCATATAAACATTCACACAAGTTATGATGCTCTTTGTTGTCAAGTGTTTTATTCCAGAATTTGCAATATGCATTGTTAAATGGAGTAAATTAAATGAATCACAATATTATTCCTATGATCAAACCCACAAGCTTACACTATTCAATGATTCAGCTTGAATGCTCATACCATCAAATACATAAAATGCTTCTAAAACATAACAATGCAAGCAATCCTTTACAATCCCAAAGTTCTAACATGCTGGCAAAGTGGCCAAAGTTTCTGCCAGTTACAGAGCACAGTAACTTAATTTGGAGAAGGATCACATACTACTGGATTTGAAGCTGAATCAGTGCAGTGTATAAGTGCATTGAGGAGTTGTTAGTTACCCTGTTGCACAGCAATGCAATGCAGAATCTCTTTGTGCATTTTTACTTTTGATTTTGAATATTCAAGTTACTATTGATATGTACAGTATACATAAAATTACAACACAGCGATATGCCGTATTTCACAAAGGCAGTGTGGTTTTACACATTAGCAAATCGCACAGGAATGTTATCCTGGTTTACCAATGTTTTTAGAAGAATTGATGATCATTCAAATAAACCTCACGGACACCAACTGCAACCTAGGCCCACAAGACCCATGCCAGCTGACACCTCACATAAAATAAAATTTTTTTTTTTTTTTTTTTCTTTACAATTCCTTTAAGGTACACCTGCGCATTGCAAAGAGACTTGAACTCGCCAATTCAGTTGGTACGATATTGGTATACCAGCGCTGCCACGCAAAAACTGAAGAGAAGATTTATAGAACTACACAAGGCAACTATCGATAATCGGTTATAGGTCTAGGGGATAACACTTGAATAATCATAACGTATCGGCTGAGATGTTTAGTATTGGTGCACCTCTAATTCCTATGTTTAAAGTCATTATTTGCCCTTAAAAACCTCAATCACATTTATTATTTGAAACAGGGATATTAAAGAAATTAGATCAATCAGCATGTAAGCATCATGATAATATTAAGCAGCAGAGCTTTTGTTATTTCTAAAGCATCCAAAACTGTTCGTCTCATCTAAATCTCATCCCGTCATTTAAAGATTGCTCCTAATGACTGAAGACTAAATGGCCAATTATCAATTCATCGCATTTTCATTACCACTATATGATTATAGTATGCTATCATACAATTCAGCCCCCACTACAGTTACTATAACAAATGATTTGGATACAACATTCCTTCATTTGTGTATATCACATTGCATTTAAAATTATCCCTGAGATTGGCTGCCTCTGATTAAAGTGCGAAAGTCAAATTCATTCACACAAACATCCAGACAATCTGGAATAAACTGAGCAATCAATCTTAAATCGTAAATTGACTCATTCATCAAAATATCTGGATGTTTTGATTACGCAATCTTTTTGCCTTTAATTGTTAATTGTTAAATACATAAGGGGTCTGAAACACACTTTACCAGAACAGATCAGAGTTCATGTTGGCTGGTGTGCGATGGTGGTAGGTTTTTGATGTCACAGTTCTGGATGAGTCGAAAGTAAAAAATGATAAGCTCCTCGTAGTTCTTAGAAGAGATCCTTTCATTGATGCCATGGAATCTAAAAATGGGTGTAAAACGGAGAAAGAATTGATATCATATGATAGCATTCCTTCCTGAACTTTGACCTGCCATATTGCTATGATCTGAAGAACCTGTGAAACTGCTTAGAACCTGTGCAACTGCTTAACACAAAGCAGCTGCTTACCTAAAGCACCTCCCAGCAAGATAGTATAACCTGTATTTTTTGGCCTGGACAGGTCAGAAGAACACATTCAAACGTAGCTCACCTTAGTAACTCATAAGTCACCACTTGTCTGTTTTCTCTCTCCAGATCTCGTATTACTCTCTTGTCTTTAGTTCATTTTGCACTTCTCTTCACTTCCAAAATGTATACAAAAAATAAGCACCAGAATACAAGTAAATAAAAAATACTTAAGTGTTACACTCTCACATAATCTCGGGCCTTTTCTTCCTTGTGTGTTTTTGCTCATTAGACTTCAGGGGTCTCATTTATCAATGTGTGTCTAGAACAAGTACTAAATGTGAGTGTAAAAGCCGCCAGTTCACACAAGGAAATTGCTATTTATCATATGTGCATACGCACAGGTACATTGTACGCAATGGGCATTGTTAAACCCTACATATTCAAAATCGATGTGCTTGTGTATGGCCAACTCATTTGCATAAAGAAACAGCCTCAAATCACCACGTATGGTAAACAACTTCCCTTTAAAAAGCACTTCAGACTGCTCGCGGTGCTGCTTGTTTCAGACAATATGGAACATGCCAAAAGATCTAACAATATGAAAGTCACTGACAATGAAGTAAAGATAGTGCTTGAAGCATGAAGAGCAAAACAGTCATTTGTAGTATATGTTATATTATATATAATGTAATGTATTACAGTGCGAGTTATATGAATTAATGTACTCTAAGATGTGTCATTATTCAACTCGAAGTTGGTAGGGAAATGCCAGTATCAGCTGAAATATTCCCGTAGCTAAAAGCCCTAAAAGAGAAATCAACTAAAACGGCACTGGGAAAACAAAAAAGGAACTCATGACCTAATCCTCACTATCAGCAGAGTCTCCACAGGTGCTACAGGTTCCACATTCCCTACTCAAAGCTGCATGCACCATATCTTCCAACGCGCCATAATTGCAATTGATCATTAAATGTTCCTTTTACAGTACATCCTGTCACCTGTCTGACATATAGTGAGTGGCGAAATCAGTAATTACTCTCTCAGTTATGCGGAGAGTATATTTATCTGCAGTTTCTACCACTAGTTCTTGCATTTGCAGGAATGTGCAGAAATATACACACATCCTCACACATAAATAAAACTTGATGAATCCCATTCAGTGCTTAGAAATGTGTGTAGCCCAAACAAATCTCTGTCCCTCAATAATTTCATTTATAGTACAAAATATTCATCACTTGATGTTTTAAACTGCTTCCTTATACAGTTCCCCTTAACAAGTCATTATATTATGATATAAGCCTTGTTTTACTCATTCATAACTACATTGCTGCATAAACAGCAGCTTTTAAAAAACATTTAAAAATATATATATTTTTGTGAGAAAATAATTAATTCAAGTGTTTTGAAAGGCTTTGACAAACTACACTGTATCACTTTAAATGAAAAATGAAATCCCCTGGATATGGAGACCTCGCATACTTGTATAATATTAAACCAAGACATGCATTTAAAATAATAGGCTACTGAATCCTTGGTCAATGCCACATAATACTTATCTTTGGACCTTGTGCCATGGGTCAAATGGCAGCTTCATTGAAGTCTACATATTGTACAACCATGTACTGTATATAGTGAAAAAAGGATGGTATACAATTCTTTCCAAGTGTTTTAAGCCCTAAAAGGCCACCCCTAACACCACTAAATCCTGCCTTTAACGTTTTTACTTATAAACTCACCTCTGGGGGTCACCCGGTTTGAACCAGGTTGGGGCGAAGCGATAAATGTCCTTGGTCAGCGGGGTATAATGACGGCTATCAGTGTTGCCAACACAGATACCTGAGAAGCAATAGAGCAGCAGCAGGGGAAAAGCAAAGATTAACCATGATTTGGTTAAAATGAAACCTGCTGATTTTTTTTTTTTTTTTATTACAAAATGAAAGTTTGTGTTCAGCTACTCCGCTTCAATAGTGGTCAATCTAATCAGTAATAGTTTTACACACTATATGGTCAAAAGTATGTAGCCATCTGACCATTACACCTATATGGGGGGCCTTCCAAAGACTGTTGCCACAAATTTGGAAACACACAACTGTATTGAATGTCTTTGTATGTATTGAATGTCCCGTCACTGAAACTAAGGGGCTCAAACTTGTTCTAGCAATGCCCCTGTGCACTGTGTCCATGAATACATGATTTGACAAGATTGGTGTGGAAGAAATCGAATGGCCTGCACAGAGCCTTGACCTCAACCCCACTGAATAGCTTTGGGATGAACTGGAATGCTGACCATGCCCCAGGCCACCTCGCCCAACATCAGTGCCTGACCTCAATAATGCTCTCGTGGCTGAATGGGCAAATCCCCACAGTCGCGTTCCAAAATCTATTGAAAAGCCTTCCAAGAGGAGTAGAGGTTATTATAACATCAAAGGGATCAGGAATGAGATGTTCGAAAAGCACATATGGGTGTTATGGTCAGGTATCAACGATACAGGCAATACAGAATAGTGAAGTAGAGTGTGTTATTTTTGTAATTGGTAAATACTGTAAGTATAAAGTTATGTTTGTTTATTTGCATTCCTTTCTGAATGTTTGTTTGTTACTAGCTTCTACACTGAAATTTAGCTAGCTAGTTAGCAGCTTAGCTGCTTTTTAGCGCAAAATGGCAGACACTGTTAATGTTGTCGACCAGATTTTGGAAAAGTAACCCTTTTGATGCTTTTACTTAAAATAAGTTACTGAGAAGAGAAGGTCAGATCAAGAGATGAAAACAGAACACACAGATATATTGTGATGTCCATCCATGTCAGATCTGTCTAAAATAACATCAACTTATGTTTGACTAAGGATAGTCAAGTTCTCTAAGACTAATCTTAAACACTCACTAAGGCAAACGGTCAGCCTGTTCAGTGCGTTTAGTGCAGGATGTTTACTCATTCTCATACCGTCGTCAGTAATAGCTTTATTTGTGCTAAGTGTATACTTGTTAGCTCTCTGATGGGAGACAATTGCAGCATTAGAGGTGCACATCTAGACTCCAGAGGGTTAGTGAGAGTGAGAACAGCACTGTTTCTGTAGGGGAAAGTCTGGATGTCTCAGGTGGAGATAGCAATCCCCCAACTCCGGCAGTAGAGCCCTCACAACGGGGAAAATGGGTGATGACTGGGCGATATAATCTCAAAGCCAAAGCTAACGCTAAGGCTCACCCACAGGAGCACCATGTGTCTAACAGGTTTGCTCTCCTCCGTAATACTCTAGCAAAATTAACTAGGAATAAAACTTCCACAGAAACATGCACAAAATCATTATATAGCAGCGACGATAAATTTTTTCATTGGCAATACTGAAAATATTAGACAACAAAATTCAGACTATACATTTAAAACCAGACAGTCTAGATAAGTCTATGACAATATCAGAGAAACGATTAGAATGTTTTACTCCCCTTTGAGAGAGCAAAATAATTTAATTGATTTCTTCATAAAAAATCATCACTTGTACACTAGATCCCTTAACTACATGTTTCTTCAAACAGATTATTCCAGAAATAATCAAACCCCTTCTAAAAAATAATAAATTCTTCACTTAGCACTGGTTATGTACCTAATTCATTTAAACTAGCAGTTATTAAACCCCTGATTAAAGATAGAAGATGATGATGTTGGTATTAAGGGAACTGCCCTCTCCTGGCTCAGGTCTTATTTGACTGATTGTTATCAGTTCGTAGATGTAAATGGTGACTCCCCTATGCATACTGAGGTAAAGTTTGGTGTTCCACAAGGTTCTGTTTTAGGCCCACTGCTTTTTTCTTTATATATGCTACCTCTGGGTCAAATTATTCGTAAACATGGAATTAGCTTCCATTGTTATGCTGTTGAGACACAGCTGTATGTTTCAGCAAAGCCAGTTGACAGACACCAGGAATGTGTAAAGGACATTAGACACTGGATGTTTATTAACTTCCTTTTACTTAATTCTGACAAGACAGAAGTACTTGTACTAGGACCACACGCAGCTAGAATGAAGCTTTCTGATTACACAGTAACTCTGGATGGACATTCCGTTTCATCATGTGCAGCAGTAAAAGACCTCAGAGTGATTATTGACTACAGTCTTTCATTTGCCGCTGATGTAGATAATATTACTAGGATAGCCTTCTTTCATCTTAGAAATATTTCTAAGATAAGAAATATCATAATACTAAAAATTAGTTCATGCTTTCGTCATCTCTAGGTCGAATTGTAGTGATTCACTGTCTGGATGTTCCAGTAGTAGCATAAACAATCTCTAATTAGTCCAGAATGAGCGACAGTCCTTACTAGAAGCATAAGATACGACCACACCACCCCTATCTTACCCGCACTGCGCTGGCTCCCAGTAAAATTTGGAATTGAATCTAAATTGACCTATAAAGCACTGAATGGTCTCGTGCCACAGCACCTGAGCGAACTTTTGGTCCTTTATGATCTGCCACACCTACTTCAATCAAAAGGTACAGGCTATTTGTTGGTACCTCGAATAGTGAAGGCTACAGTAGGGGGTTCCTTCTACAAAGGCCCACAGTTATGGAACAGCCTCCAAATTAGTGTTTGGGACTCAGACACAGTCTCCGTGTTTAAGTCTAGGTTGAAAACTTATTTGATTAGTCAAGCTTTGTGGTCAACTGGGATGTTTGGATGCAGGATATTATGGGATAATAAATATACATAATAATCTCTCTCTCTCTCTTTCTGTCAAACTACACACGATACCCCTGAGATACCTCTCCGGACCTGCCTGATCCATCCTGATGCCCTACTTCTGTTGGAGTTCTCATCAATTGGAAGTCACATGCTGCTGCTGGCCCCACATGGTGCAGCCTAAAGATCATAGAGATTACAGAGTATGGGACCACTTAAAAACCATGAAGATAGCTTTGGACCTCAATTCATACTCAAGTCTCCATCAGTGCACAATGGATACATTCAACAAAACAGACTTCATGTAAAAACTGTAATGAATTTTCCTGGTTACACAATTGCACTTTTTGACCATGTAGTACATGGAAATAGAAGGGATTTATTTATAATCATACTATCCAGTGTTTTTGAGTCTGGTTCCTCTCAAGGTTTCTTCCTCATAGCGTCTCAGGGAGTTTTTCCTTGCCACTGTCACCTCTAGCTTGAACATTAGCTATAAATTCATACATTTAAAATCTATATCCTGAACTGATATATTTCTGTAAAGCTGCTTTGGGACATTGTCCATTGTTAAAAGCGAAATACAAATAAAACTGAATTGAATTGAACTGAAAAGTCCAATCGTGGGGCTCTGTGCGCATCTGTGTTTCTCTGAACTGTTTATACTGTGGATATAATAAATAACATTTTAAAATAAATTATACAATTCAATATTCAATAGCGCTATATATATATATATATATATATATATATATATATATATATATATATATATACACACATATATATATATATATATATATATATATATATATATATATATATATATATATATATATATATATATATATATATATATATATATATATATATTCTTTTCAAAGATTCACGACTGGAGGAGGAAAATAAACTTTTCACCTGGGACAACAGTGATCTCAGGAAACATGTCCAACACTGTCTTTTTTATAATCTGAAACCCAAACGACTGCTCGTCATAGGAACTGATGGGCAGGGGGTCAAAGCCTTTCATCAGCTGTACTTTTACACGATCATCTGATATAGCGGATTCAATCAATTCCAGTACCTACAGAAGAGCAGGTGAAGAAATAGAACAAAATGGGAGGATAAAGGCATTTTTTCATTTTCACATTGTAACATAATGCCTGTTTTGTATGTCTTAATTCATGCCCAACAACCTGCAGCATTATAACTATAACTGAAATAGCAGAAAGGAGATTTTAGGATAATTTTCCCCCTGACCAGGGGGACACTGCCTCATGAAACGAGCCATCTATTGGATACTAAAGGACCTGTACAATAAGCAAGGCTTTTGAGCCAGACTGCACTAAGTCAACATCTCCACTGCAACAGTTTGATCACTGACCTCTTGCAGTGTTTGGGCAGAGTGGATGCGCAGGTTCACAACAGCCTCTGCATGTGATGGAAGGACATTGACCTGTTGATAGTATAGAGAGGGAAATCCATTGAATGTGCATCCATTCAAATCATTAAGTAGTGTTTGTATAATAAAAGAAAAAACAGTATTTTACCTTCACACCAGCGTTGAACATGGTGACTGCTGTGGTAGTCCGCACAAAAGCATTCATTTCAGGCCTCCTCTCCATTACTCTGGAAATACACTTCCGTTTAGGTCAGGTGCATAAAAAATTAGCAGTGTCATTGGGAGTTAATCTTGAGATTATAGAATAGTTAGCACCATGTTCTGTATGAAATAATACTATACAACATATCTATGACCTGCTCATCAAAGGGCTGAAAAGCCACAAATTGGACAAGATGAATCTGAGAGGCAGGCTGAACTGCAACAAAAATCACAGAGGATTAATCAAATGCATTTAGATCACCTCATTGTTTAACAACGTCTGAATGTGGTTTTCCCATTTCTCGATTTACCTTATGTGCAAGATGTTCAAAAGTGCTTTGCTCAGGACCAGAGCCAAACAGTCTAGGCATTGGGTATTCCTCCAACCTGCACACAGAACAGTGCGAAATGCTGTGTGATATATTTAACAATAGTCAGTTTTAAAAATAATTACTCAGCTTTTTTTTCTAAAAAACAAACAAACTGTATTGTATTAAACTGTTATCTGCAATTATTTGCATAGATTTACAAATGCCAAAAATAACTGAAAATTCCATTACTATGGAAATTTAAGGACATTAGTTTGTGAATCAAAAACCAAATATATACTGTATATATATATATAAAAACAAAAAAGCATACATCTCTGTAGGGCAGCATGGTAGCATTCCTCGCACCTACCAAAACCATGCTGGTACCTATACAGTAGGTGGAGTAGCTATGATAAAAGGTGTGAATGTGTGTGGGATACCCAATGATAGGTAATACACCACCCATGGTGTATTCTCAAACTCTGACCAGGACAAAGCGGTTACTGAAGAAGAACGAATGAAAATATCTTTGTAGAACGCATTCATGTATCTCTTAAGTCAGAGATATTTGTAGATTAACAACCAAATCTGTATAATTCATCCTATTAGAGCTGGGATAACTTTTTTACAGTGAAGAATTTCTGGTTATGCATAATGCAGGTAGACACATAAGCAAGGATTCAATATCATTTTGAACCAGCACTGGTGAGGTCCTAGGAACAGCTTTGATAAGACTTTCTCTCGCACTTGTATTATTAGATTAGAACGATTGTGGTTTTGAATTTGCAACATATTTCACATTTATCTTACACGCTGCATATTTCAGATGTTCATTCAGTTCAGGTAAAGTTTTTGAAATTCTTGTCTGTGGTAATTGCATAATATCCTATCGGTGGATAACTGCTGAAATTCCTTTAATATACAAGTAACTATGTAGTTTTTAGTGCGAGTGGATAAATCAGATTTCTTAATTAGGGATAATAAAAAAAAAGTACAGATGTCTTCACAAGAAGACAAATCAAGTGTAAGTTTAAGATAAAATACAGGGAAATAATAAGAATAACAATAATTATATATGATACTAGCAGGTTATGTGGTTCACCTTGTCACTGCAGCAGCCAGGATTCCAATGCTGGTCTGCTTGGGAGGCATGGACGAATGGCCTGGCTTCATACTCACACTCAGCTTTACTGTGGCATACCCTTTCTCAGTGATACCTATCCTACAACATACAAATGAGAAAAACACTTGGATAAACACATGTCTGAAAAGAACAACAAGGCTAATTACATATGGAACAGCTCAAAAATAATTGGCATCCTTGGTAAAGATGGGTTTTTAAAATTTTTTAATTAATCTTACCCACAGAATGTTTGAAAGAAATTGGGCTTTTTGACAATAAAAAGTAAGTGTTGGTTTGGCATAAATAGAAGGATAGATATACAGAAAATAACCTAATCCCCACTGTTTGGTATCGGGGAGGATCTGCAATGCTGTGGAGATGTTTCTCCTCCAAAGGCCCTGGGCACCTTGTTAGGATACATGGTATAATGGACTCCGTGAAGAACCAGAAGTAGAAATGAAAACCTGGCTGCCTGTGGTAAGAAGCTACACCTGGTTTGTAGTTGGATCTTCTGGGAGGACAGTGATCCAAAACATACGTCCAAAAACACAGAATCAAGCTTCTGACATGGCCATCCCATTCCCCGGACCTAAAAGCATGTTGGTGGATCCTGAAGGATCTGGATATATTCTGAAGAGTGCTCTCAGATCCTTTATTTTGTATTCCCAAATCTCATGAAGCATTATAGGAAAAGACAACAGTGTTATGTTGGCAAACAGTGATTCCAAAAAATAGAAGCACAGGTGCTAATACTTTTGAAACAGATAGTTCTTTTTCAGATTAAAAATAAATAAATAAATAAAAATACATTTACTTCAATTAATGGTTATATTCTTCTTACGTCCTCTTATATTTTTAGTGGGGGACTAAGGAAATTAACCACAAAGACATTTTTTTGTAACCCTTTTACCCATCTTTATCCAGGGTGCCAGTAATTCTGGAGCTGAGTGTATGTTAGACCATAAAGTGAAAAGGCTCATTAATAAGGTCTTACAGCGCAGCTGGTCCATTCAGACCACTTATAATTCCATCCAGTACAGCAAGGCCTTCATCTACAAGAAACTGTAGCTTCACCCCACGACTCTGTAGCACTTTGACTATGTTTGCGGCTCCAGCATAGCCACTTATCTGTACAGACAAAACAGAATGTCAACCATCATCAGGTCAAAATTGAAGTCATTCTGTTTTTTTAAAAAAAAAAAAAAGAGAAAAAAAAGTGTGTTGTAAGAAAAAAAAAAAGATGGAAAAGGAGTGTATTATATTTTTTTTTTTTTTTTTAAAAAAAAAAAAAAAAAAATAAAAATAAAAAAAAAAAAAAAAAAAAAAAAAAAAAAAAAAAAAAAAAAAAAAAAAAAAAAAAAAAAAAAAAAAAAAAAAAAAAAAAAAAAATAAAAAAAAAAAAAATATATATTTTATAAATAAAAAAAAAAAAAAATATATTTTTTTTAAAATTTAATTTTATAAAAAAAAAAAAAGATAAGAAAACGGGAGTGTGGTATGTAAGGAGTTGTTTTTTTTTTTTTTTTTTTAATAAAAAAAAAAAAAAAAAAAAAAAAATAAAAAAAAAAAAAAAAAAAAAAAAAAATATTTAGTGCTATGCAATCAAGAGATGAGTTGTGGGTCAAAGGGACATTCACGGCTATGTGAGTGTTTCACCTCTTCATCGTGACCCAGGCCAATGTAGAACCCTCGCCGTGGAACATATCCTCGCTCCAACAAGTACTCCAGAGCCTGAAGGATCCCCTTCACAGGCAGATGTAATCATATTCAAAAGCAGTTTTCTACAGACAAATGTAATATTGTTTTAACCAAAAAAAAGAGATTGCTGCCCACTAGGCCCACCATACCATGACAGACTGTTTATTGTCGATGGTTCCTCGTCCATAAATGAATCCATTCAGCTCTTCGGCTGAGAAGGGCGGCACCTCCCACCCGTCAGTCTCATTGGCTGGCACCACGTCAATATGTGCCAGCAGCATGTAAGGCACCAGCTCAGGATCGGTGCCTGACACGGTGAACAGGTGGCTGTAATTCCCCACCACCTCATGCGTAACCAGATTGGATGAGAAGATTGTTGGGAAGACTGAAATAGGCAAATAGTTAAAAAGTCAACTTATAGAGGCAGGTAGATCCCAAGTAACAAGAAAAAATATCAAATGGTTGTTAACTTTTAACTATTAATTACATTTGGTCTGGCCCTATGTCCGGACCAAAAGATGTCTAACCTCTTTTTAGAAGATGGTCAAACTCTTGCAGAGCACTTGTGTTCTGGTGAGTCTCTGCGAATGACACAGTGGGAATACGAATGGCATCTAGTAAAAGGAACAGAAAAAAAATATATATATTTTATTCTGTGAACACTTAACTAACCACTAACGTGTCCCCTGGTCCACACTGGCTCTTACATCTATACTCTGTGCACTTTGCTCCTCTGGAACTCAATCAAAAAGCATGCATGGTAGCATTGCTTGTATTTCATAATTTGTAAGTCTCTTTGAATAAAAACATCTGATAAATTAATAAATCTAAGGCTTCAGTAAGTTCCTTATCCTGGGATCACTTGATGCTAAGAAGATAGTGCCTATTAATAAAGGTGTTACACTTCATCAATTAACACATACAATTTATATTTTGTAGAAATTTTCACAATTTAAATTAACAAAAAATAGATCAGTCATATGGAAAAAGTACACACCCCTATATTTATAAGACCTTCAAATCCATATAATTAGAATCAGGTGTTGAAAATTGGGTGCCAGTGATTAGAACCTGCTTAGGGAGTGCAGGTGGAACCTGTCTTATTTATACCTGTCTCATATCTAGTGTCTAGTGTTCCCTTTGCTATTGAGGTGTGTGGTGTCATCATGCCAAGATCTAAAGAGGTCGATAAGGCCTTCAGAAACAAGGTTGTGGATGCCTATGAGTCTTGCAAGGTATTTAAAAAGATCTCCAGATTATCTGAAATACATCATTCCACTGTGAGGAAAATCATCTAAAAATGGTGCAGATTTCAAACAACTGCAAATTATTCCAGAACTGTCCATCAGAGCAAATTCAGCCAAAGAACAGACCGTCTGATATAAACAAAATCTCCAAGAACCACAAAATTTCATCACAGGATCTGCTGGTAAGTCTTGCAACTGTTGGTGTTGAAATGCAGGATTCTGCAATCAGAAGGATATTGCACAAATTTGACCTGCATGTGCCAAGGAAAAACCTTTGCAAGACTACGGTTTGCCAATGAGCATATAGCCAAAGACCAGGCCTTTTGGAATAATGTGCTCTGGACAGACGAATCAAAGATCGAGTTGTTTGGTTACAGTAACAGCAGACATATTTAACGGTGACCAAAGACAGGTTTTCAGGAAAAGCACTTCATACCAACTATGAAGCACAGTCGTGGAAATATGATTTGGGGTTGCTTTGCTGCCTCAAGGACTTGACAGCTTGCATTCTTTGCTTCAACTAGGAATTCTGCATCAAATCAAAGGGTGCTTGAAGATAATGTGAGGCCATCTGTCTGGAAGTTGAACCAAAACTGGACCTTTTAACAGGATAATAATCCTAAGCACACTAGCAAATCCACCAAGGAATGGATCAAAATGGAGAAATGGAGGGTTATGGAATGGCCAAGTCAAAGCACGGATTGAAATGTTGTGGTAGGATTTGAAACGGGCCGTACATACAAGAAAACCCTCAAAAATATTGCAAGAAAATATTGCATGGAAGAGTGCTCAAAAATTCCAGCAGGCCTGGTTTTCCATTATGCAAAACGCCTACAAGAAGTTATTTCTGTTAAAGGGGCCAATACTAGCTTCTAAGGCCAAGTGTGTAGTTACTTTTTCCGCAGAGGAATGTCACATCTATTAATATTTCTGTTTAATAAATGATGGTTTTGGTAAAGTATATCAAGTATATATTAATAGGCACTGTTTCAAAGAGGATCAAATGTTTGCGTGTCCAAATATGTCAAAATGCCAACAATTTCCATAGGGTGTACTTGTTTTTTTCACATGACTGTACATGTTTGTTACATAATATGATTAAAGAAAACAAACAAATAAATAAAAACTACTCCCAATGTCACCAGAATTGAATGCTTTGGTGCTGTTTGTGCAAAAAAATTTATTTCGGCATGACCCTTCTAGAAATGTTTGTGTTCTTCTGTACAATTCTTGGGGAATCTGTGCCCCAGTACTGATCTGATCAAACTCTAGAAATGCCCCTGATTCACATAGTTAGAATGGGAGTGAACGACACCATGTTGTCCACTCACATATACAGACATTGGTATAAACATAAAACTAATAAACACCCTGAATCCATAATCATTGCTGTATCTAAAACTGCTCCTTATCTTCTATATAGTGTACTATATACTGTAGGGTGTCGGCCATTTTGAAGTGGTGTCCGAATTCTGCGTGAACAACTTCTTTCCCTACAGTCATTCATGCATTTATACCCAGAATGCACTTTAAAATGTTATTCTTTCTGAAATCCGCCTTTTTCTTCTCCTTTGTCACCAAAACTAAAAATAGCCAGGAGGAGATTTTACGATTTACAGGTTTACCTCAGGAGTCAGCTTCAGGACACGGACAGGAAAACTTATGTAAATCAATCCCAGCCAAAACAGTTCCTTTTGGCTTTTTTTCCTTTTTAACACAGTAGTGTTTGTATTCTTTCATTTCTTTAATATATATATATATATATATATATATATATATATATATATATATATGTGTGGTGTGTGTGTGTGTGTGTGTGTGTGTGTATATGATAGTAAACAAAAATGGCAAGCAATGGTTTTTGTTCTCTTTATAAACTAATACAATAAACGTGATAAGTGAACAGTGAGAAAATGAACTTTGTTGTTTTAATACAATCCATAATGTCCACGACTTTCTCACTCATTTTCCTTCACTTGTCCATGTAGTGATCGAGTGAGAGGTTTCAGACACAGCAAATGTTTTCTAAGATAAGACCACAAGGCGTCATGGGGCGAGGTAAGGTTCCCCCCGCCCACCACTACAGCAGCCAGAAGTCTACCAAACAATCAAATCACTTATGGGCGGGATTACACGTGTAGTCCCTCCCCCCAGCTGCAGAAATCTTGCGCCACGTGAGAGTCCGGAGTGTCATAAACAGACGTATAAAGTGTTATTGGGGGTTTACAGATAGCGGCCTGTTTGGAAGAAAGTCTGTTTCGATTAGTTTTTTCCTTGTTGTAAGGGTACTGCCAGTTTCATGAGCCTCATTAGCATGTGTACAGAGCAGCACTGCATATGTGAAATGACTGACATTTACACTCGCACTCAGTCAGTCCCGAAACTCAGTAGGACTTCAACTTCAACTCTTATTGATTACCTTTGAAATTTGCGAGCAGGCCCTCCCTCTGTTCGGTGCTTATATCAGCCGATATGTATGTTGTTTTCTCCCACTGTGCAAGCTGAAGTCCTGAATTTACTTCTAACGTGAAAGTCCTTGCTGTAGCCAAGAGAAACAAAACAAGCAGCGTGAGTAAGAGACTTAACGCCACCACTTTCAGAAATCGGATTATTCTCAGCGAGGTGCTGCTGCGGCCTGTCATTTTCAGCAAGAGTTTCAATGGATGGAAATGGGGTTGCCAGGTCTGCGTGACAAAACTCCCCAAATCCTAAAGCCTATTCGGTATATGAATTCCTTCCAAAGTAAATTTTACATTTTAAAATCATATAGACCCGTTACCAACATACAGAACACTGTTGTGTGTGTGCGTGTGAGAACATTCGCACAGTAACGTAATACCTTCTTAAAAGAGCGGCCGCTTTTATATATTTCTTAAATAGCTATGACACCACCAGTTCAATCATGTACAAATTCTACATTAAAAGAAAGTACTCAATTTTATCATATTCACTTATTATGCTTATTTTCTGCACTAATCAGCCTGTCAATTCGCCATATTCTTGTCATAAACGTGCAATAAATTATCCATCTAAATATCTACAATTATAAACCGCGGAGCTGGCAACACAGCTGTAACATTAAAGGACAGCACTCGTTGACGCCACCTGCTGTTGTAGAATGAAAAGTAACTTGGTTTATCAGCACTTAAATGGGAAGTGGCATTTTTATTTGAAAGGAAGTTAAAAAAAATAAATTTGAAAGCACTCAAAAGCATTTTATACATTCATAACGCTTATATGCTCGAAAATTTAAAAGTTTAGGTTTAAAAAAATAATTATTACATACAACAGTACTCAATACATAGTCAACCATTTATTTATTAATTCAAGAACAGGACAATGGAATAAAAACACATTTACATACAGTACTCCTGTGGGTCCCTGTGGCTCTCCAACGAAGACTTCAACAGTTCATTTTATTCATCTACTTCAAACAAAGTAAAATCCTACACAAGTAAATATATCAGCAGCTCAAACCAAGAGAACATCACTATTACTGTAAAATTCTATGCAAGTCCAATTATCAGGTTTGAGTGTCCTGAGAGTTAGGGACAAGTGCAAGGTCATCGCTGCTTGGCTCCTGGCTCGGGCCGTTTAGCAATACGCTGAAAGGATTCTGCAGTGGCTCTTCCATTGATATATAAATGAAATATAGGAGTGCAGCCACCAAAAAAAAGACCACAATCTGCACCCATAGAGAAACCAGACGCTGCCGGATCTCCCGTCTCTCCAGTGATGCAGGACTCAGTGGGGTTTCTGGGTATTTGAACTGTACAGGACGACCTGCTGCCCCCTTTATAGATCGTCTCTTGGTGGCACTAAAGAGCAAGGAAATAAATTACATGAAACAGTCATCTGATGATGAATAATAACAGTAATGATTAAAGCTGTAGGATGTAGGATTTAATGTCATTAATTTGAGGCAATTTATTACAAGCTATTTTTGGAAGAACATTTTATAACGGGTTGTGCTGTGCTCTTCCTACCTTAATCTCACTGTGCACACTATTAAGTAGAATTCAAGTCTGTGTCTTAAAGTAGTGTTAATTAGCAAAGACACCAATGGTGTGGTGACTTACTATTTGGTACGGTAGTATGCATCTTGGGACATGGCTTAAGTATTAGCAAAACCTCTCAAAAAGAGCATGTTTTTAAGCTACCATCAGCCAAAGCTTTCACTGTGACTACAGGATGGTGATGCAGGGGTACCGCTGCTTGATCATGCAGTCATTCTGTAGCATCATAATCAGCCTAGACATTAGCTAGCTAACTAACTACAATTCAAGTTTGAAAAGATGCTTGCCCTGGTGTAATCGTATAGCACACTGCATGCAACAGACCACAGACTGAATATAGGTGCTTTCCCCAGAGGTTCTGCATGTCTTGGGGCCATCTACCCACCTTGGTACAATATAGTGTGGAGAATAAGGCTATAAAGCCTTTTAATTTAATATGGGTTTTTTGGGGTTTTTTTTTTAAACCCAACTTGTTAGTGTTCTCAATCCTGTCAAAGTTTGGCACAAACTGGATAATCTGGATAAGCATGCTAGCTAAACCCTGACCAGAGGAGGAAAAAAAAGTCATCAAATGAGCAGGTGGCTCAAATCACTCAATCTTGCCAGATATAACAGAATCTGGAATACAGAGAAACTCGCCAAGACATCCCATTAGTCACTGGTGACTCTCAGGAGTTCTCAACTCTGTTACAAACACAAATTCCACAATGAGGATAATAGGCTGACTCATCGTTCATTCAGTAAATTACAACCAAACCCGAGACCAAATAAATCCTTTAGCTGTTCAGAAAGAATAAAAATTAAAACAGCATTAGTCCTGAATACGTTTTTCTATTATAATGTAATTATAGTGTCTCTCTGTCTCTCTCCATGTTTGGGTGTAATTATAGATACAGATAGTGTATGAGGAGAACAAACTTCCAACCAATTTTAAATTTACCCCCCCCGACACAGCACTGGGTACCTAGTAGCTCAAAATCATCATATGATCCTTGCATTTCATGTGGCGTCACACTGTATACTCGTTGCCATTTTAACATGAAAGTTATTGTCGGTTCTTCATTACAAAAATGAAAGGTGTCAGATTTTGCGGGAACTGTCATTCGGCTTCGTGTGGTTACGTCACGTCTGTAAACAGAAAGACGACGAGCCGGCTACTATATCGCTTTTGTGGGTGCTGAGGATGGTGGAGTGCTTGTAGCTTGCTTTTACAACAGTTGCTTAGAATTTATCTAGATGGCTGCTTTAATCCGGATAGTTCAAAACGCAATCATCGTTGACATCTCAGGAATCAGCCGCTGTCAAAATCCTTGATCTGCGGCGAGCCTGCAGTTGAAATGGGAAAGCGATAGATACCGAGAATAAAGATCTTTTAAGATGTGGCAAAAACTGAGATCTGAAGGGATGGAATACTGATGCAGAGATGCCTTTTTTCTGCTGAACAGGTATGATATTTCAATGGCTCAATAGATAGTTAACTAACATTAGTTCACTTGTTCACTTGGTTTCAGCTAGGTATCAAGTTTCCTAGGATTTCTTTGTTTTTCCTATGGTCAGTGTGGTAAATTTCTCTTTTTTTCTGCTAACTATGAGAGGTTAGAAACAGGTCTCTACTCCAGGAAAACCGTATCAAAAATTATCCACTCATCTCTGATCACCTGCGAGCAGAATATGATTGGAGAGATGGAAAAGGAGATTAAATTAGAACAATAACTACTATTAGTATATGAGTAGGTTATGCTTGTTGTAACAATTGTGGGAGGGCGAAATACATTGTTAATGCTTGGTTGCAAACCCTTTGCAGTCACTCAGTGCATTTACATGGTCAACAATAATCCAGTTTAACCAGATTAAGACCAAACTCTAAGAAACTACTATGTAACAATTTTTAATTAGCTTAATCTGATTAAGGTTATACTCGAAGTAAACAATAATCGAATTAAGACAGGTGGAGTACTCCTGTTTTAGTCGCATTATGGATGAGTATTACAGACATGTAAACACCTTAATCACATTATGAACGTCGTGTGGGAGTTTTCACTGCATTTTATGACAGGACACGATCACACGACAGTTTTACGGCGAACAAGAGAGTTCCGGCTGCGTCCCAAACTGTATACTTCCCTACTATAGGCCTGTAGTGGGGAAAAATACATGCATCTCGGCTACTATATAGACGGTAAGTACACGGTTTGGGACACAGCCAACGGCTTCAAGCAGTTGTCTATTTTCACGTATAGCATGACAATTAACTGCACTTAAAACGTTCATTAAAAAAATTAAATAAAAATGCCCAAAACTGTATACGGTACCATAACAAAGACGAACTGAACTGTATGTTGATACGTGAAATTCTGGAGGGACATCGGGGGGAATGTAATGACGCGGACCGTTAATCTAATTATGTTCCAAAAAATGTAAAACGGGAACATGACAGGAGTATTCTAAAATGCGACTCATGTAAACACCTTAATCACATTATTATCTTACTCAGAGTAAGGTCAATAATTACATTACTGCTGTCAATGTACATGTGGTCACTGACTGCCTTGAACTCCTCAAACATCACCAGACACTGGGTTTGGCCCTGGGGATGCTCTGTCAGGCCTTTACTGCAGCTGTATTCAGTTCCTGCTTATTCTTGGTGCATTTTTTGCTTTCTTTTGCCTTCAGCAAGCGATTGCAGAACGTTCCACTTATTTGCCTAAAAAACTCTTGCGCTGCTTTCGAAATATGCTTCAGATCATTGTCCATGTCCTGCAGTGTGAAGCACTGTGCAGTGTGCTTTTTAGCATTTGGCCAAATCTGTGCAGATTGATCTCATCTGTCCATAGGATGTTTTTCCAAAACTGTCTGGGCATATTTAGATGATATGGTCTGGTCACATTTTGTAGTAAACCCTCTATTTATTCTAGTAAAGTCTTCTTTTGATTGAGAGATTTTTCTTAAGCAGGGAAAGAATGCCTCTATGATCCACCGCAGTCGTTTTCTATGGTCTCTGGGCCTTTTGGTGTTCCTGAGCTCACAAGTGCATTCTCTCTCATTAAGAATGTACCAAAAAGTCGTTTTGGCCACACCTAATGTCTTTGTTATCTCTACGATGGTTTGTTTTGAAGTTTCAGCCTATTGATGGCGGTGCTTTACTGGCGATGACGGCTCTTTGGACTTCATATTGAGTGTTAACAACAGATTCCAAAAGGAAATGCCAAACCTTAAATCAAGTCTGGACCTTTTATCTTCTTACTTGTAAGTGAAATAATGAGGGCCATGGAACAGCTGGACCAAAAAAGAAGTGCTGTAATTCCTACACTGTTCACCTGAAAAGGATGTACACACCCTCAAACTAAAATTGAAAGACTGAGGGCATGTTCATTATTTAATTTAAACTCCAATATACTGCAATACGTAAAATAACAGTAACTTTGTCCAAATATTTCTAGACCTCGTGTGTGTGTGTGTGTGTGTGTGTGTGTGTGTGTGAGAGAGCTTAAATGCAATTAAGTGTTTTGGGGTCAATTACATAATTATCACAGTCTATTTTACTGACTATGTAGAAAGTTTATTCAATTCTGAAATAATTTTAGCCATCTTTCACCTCTAATCACATTTACATTTTGCAGCAAAGCCAGAAATTCAGTCCCAAATATGGCAACTGCAACATAATAATCCCATGACAAACACTAGAGTAGATTATTTGTGTTCTCACCTGACAAATTGTTTTTGTAAACAAGTCATACACACCAACTTTAAAGAATATGAATGATAATGTTTGCAATGAATGTCTACTGGTTGGACTCACGTAATCCCAGTCGGAGTAACTACAGTGTCCGGGAACATCTCCATCAGAACATCAGTCGCGGCTTCCTACATCAGAAGAAACAGAAAAGAATTACATGAAGCAAGCTGACCGGACAAAATAGTGAAGTAAGGTGAGGAGTGGAGACAGAGAGGGCAGCAAACCTCTTGAAAGTGGCCAAGAAATAAAAGTGACAAAAAGAACAAGACCAAAACCT
This sequence comes from Ameiurus melas, assembly GCA_012411365.1. NCBI lineage: Eukaryota > Metazoa > Chordata > Actinopteri > Siluriformes > Ictaluridae > Ameiurus > Ameiurus melas. Next base: position 13,132,635 of record CM022768.1, on the reverse strand, counting down.
GTGTGGTTAGAAATCCAAAATGGATTGTTCAAGACGGACCAGATAAAAGGAAAAAAAGAATGACTTAAAAGTTAGTAAGGGGAAAATTATAGTTAAGATCCTGCAAGTACAAGAAAACGCACAATAGAGTGTGAGGAAAGACACACATCAAACAAAGGACTGAGTTACAATAGCTGGTTTTATTGTGGTAGTTTTTTTCTGAAGAGGTGAACACTCAGGGGTCAGATAGAAGGACATGTTCGTTGTGCTTTCGTTGAGCTGCTGGGAATAATAAAAACACAATATACATTTAACCAACAAACAACTCTACATTTTACCATAAAAACCACACAGAATAGTGTGTAAATATTAAACAAGCTGCAGCCTATAATTTTAGCTGATCCCAGTGTGTGTGGGGTTGAGAGAGAGAGAGAGAGAGAGAGAGAGAGTTAGTTTACCCACACATTTAATAGGATTACTGCCCCGTTGTGCCCTGCTTGCCACTGGTGTCTGGCTACAGCGTCTCTCGGTCTCTGCTGACATCGACTGTGGACTCAGCCGGTTTTCAATCTGCAGGCCATACAGCCACTCGGATTATAATTCTCACCTCACAAACAAACAAAAACTTATAGCAATCACAAAAATGTAGAATTTCTAACAGGAAAAGAAAGAAAAAAAAAGTGTGTGTAAACGTACATAACGACAGAAATCATGTCATGGAGGCAAAATACCCAAGTGATGTACAGTTGCCCAATATTCATCATTCTATCTTTACTCCAAAGAACCTGAGCAAACGGCTAAAATTAATCTAGACTCAATAATTTAGTGTTTAGTGGACACTTCTCGTTTTTGAAAATATGCTTTGTCCACCACACCAAGACAATGAAAACATACATACCACACACCATACTTGCAAAACAGCACGTTCACAACTTTCTCAATCACACACAAACATACACACTCCCCTCCTCCACGAGCTGTGTGATGCTGAAGGACAGGGAGCTGCTCTGGAGGCTGTCCAATGACTCCTCTAGATTCTTGTCCTGTAATTCATATACTAGTTCAGTAACAACTACAATTAAATTGGCAAATGCTACGCTCTGCATCCATACAAAAAACTCCACCATTAACATAAGACAACATAATTTAGTACTAAAACACAACTAATTTAACCCAAAGCAAACCTAAAACCCAACATCTTGTGACACTTTGGTGCAAAATGAGCTTAGAGCCTAAACATCATTTTAATCTAGTTAATTTCCATTTGATCTAATAGTATACTAGAGAAGACAACATAGAATGGTGCAGGAATGCTGTATTTTCGCTGCACAAAAAACAACTCCGCAAAAAAAAAAAAAAAAAAAAAAAAAAAAGCAAATATGATGTGCTGGCTACATTTTTTAAAATTGATGAACAGCCAAGGTCTAAAAATCTTTTTTAATGAGATAATACCAGAAAATTACATGCAATTAACTGATCCTGAAGAATGTTTAATCAGAAACAGTCATAGTTTTGTGTGTGCACTCAGAACTGCTCAAAATCCACATTTTGAATCTCTCAATATTTTAATAAAAGTACATTTAAAGCACTTTCAGCTGTGCTGAACTATAAATGTGGACCACTGTAGAGTTTTGCTCACTGTGATCCCGATTATTGCTGGGGGCGCGCATGCAACACACTCTTGTGCATGTGTGCATCAATGCCAATATCTTACAACAAGGTCACATATTGAGGTATGACAGTGTCAATATCATGAGGAACAGGACTCCTTTTACAGCTGCCCAAAAAAGTGCTCAGAAATGGCTTTCACTCCCACACCCTCTGGACGGGTCACATTAACCTTGTAGAATCTGGAGAAAGTGCATATAGTGATACCAAGGAAGCAACAGCACAGACTTCCTGGAGCAGCAAACCTCTAAATAAGGCCCAGAGAAGGAGACGTATAGAATAGCATGTCATAGTTGAGGCTGAGTGACCAGCCGGTCTATAAACCTACTATGTGATGACCTCCACTACACAGTGGGCCAGTTTCTGATTAGACAAGGGAGGCATCCACATTTTACTTCCATAGCAAATGAATTATTGTTCTGAGGATCAGATTGCTGCTGTCTGGACAGAAATATTAAAATTTGTAAAATGTCAGTTATATAAATGTCCTTGCTTATAAAAGGTCTGGATAAGCAACTAACCTGACAATGCTATCAATTTTCCTTTTGCATACGAAACCATTAATAATTAGTTTATAGCTAAAACAATTTGAAGTGGGGTTTCACATTACCACATGTGACAAAAGCCATGGACTCATGAGACATATCTATATTGAATTTGATTTAGAGATTGAACTAGAGCTGCAACAACTAAATCGATAAAAATCGATTATGAAAATCGTTGTCAACAAATTTCATTATGGATTAGTTGGTCTGCGCACAGCATGGGATGAGTTTACTCATTAAGTTACTTCTGCTCCGAAAACAAACATCAGAGAGTAAATACTAAAGTTGTGTCCAAAATGATGTACTATACACTTACATTATGCACTCTAGTGCATGAATTTTAGAAGGGTCTCAAATGGAACACAAGCAGTTGTTTCACTAAGCGGAAGTATAAGCTGTTTCGCAGTCGATGGCACATGACCTCAAACACACTTAATGCAATGCCACTACCTTTAGCAGGATACCCAGAGTCAACAAAAATGAATTTCTTCATTGCTTAAAAGGTTTGGTTTAATTCAATTGTGATGAAGGGTGTAGATGGTGAATTGTTAATGATGAATTCGGATTTGCATGGATTACATATGTCTGGATCAAGCAGCATTACATAATGGTTTTCTTAACTGTTGATATAACATTAATGTAATGATAAGGTCTCTTACAGTATTACAGCAACAGTGTGGTTTGAATTACTTGTTTCTTTTCTGTACTTAGGACTATTGTAAAATAGTACATATACACATTATATACTGTGAATACGCAATACAATGTACACAACACAATTTGCAATATTTAAAAAATACAGTGCAATATACAATGTAACATACAAGAATAATCACAAATTGCATATTAAGCCAATTAAGAGCAAGAAGAGATCAAAAAAAATAATCAATAAGACAAAGGTCAGGGAAAGAAAAAAAACCCCATAGAATACCCTTGGCATTCTCCATTCTACACCCCCCCACACACACACACACCTGAAACGATGGTGATACATTACATTTAGACACAGTAATAAACAGTGGGAGCGCAAATAAGATCAGTAATGTTTAATTAAAATGCTATGATCAAAGTAAACATAAGTAAAAAATAGATATGCTTAAATGTACTTAGTAACAGAAACTGCAAGGTGCAGTGAAAGTGAGATTTTATTATTAATTTAGGACTGTAGTTTAATGATCAGTACTTTTTTGTGCCCCTCTTAAAAAAATGCATATTATATACATACAGTTGTGTTAATGTAAAGTTTTGTGCATTTTATTTTAAACGAAAAAAAAATTTATTGACATTTTCTGGGTTTTCGCCATCCGATTAGTCAATTAATCGAGAAATAATCAGCCGATTAATCGATTATGAAAATAATGGTTAGCTGCAGCCCTAGTATAAACACTTAAGTCTTTTGTCCATTTATTTTTAAACATTCTGTTTTGGTAGTCAACTTTATTTAAACAAGCCATAAATTCAATAATCATAAAAGAAAGGGTATAAAAAATAAATAAATAAAAAGTCTATGAAAGCCTGAAGGCTCTCTCCTTTCTGATCTAATGACTCCAGACCTGTGGCAGGTCTCTTGTCTGATGGGCTCCTTCAGTTACCTAATTTACATAAATGTAAATGATTGGATAATCTATCAAAAAAAAGGATGTGTTACAGAAGCCGCAGTGGTTCATATTTAGAAAACGAGAGTTGCTAAACCATGGGAATTTTGTTTTACACAAGTTGATCAACTCTGCTAGAGTATTTTCAGAGAGTGTTTAATTACTGCCACATACAACTTAAAAGTAGATGGGGAATTTCCACTGTCTAACAGTCCCCGAAGCAAAAAAAAGTCAACGCGTGACACGCCAATGGGAACCAAGGTCTTGCCGGGCATCTCTGGGGCACACAAGACACTATAGCCTAGTTGCTGAATTTTGTGCACTGTGGGGGGAAACAATCATGGGAAGTGCATACAACTGTAAGCTAGTCATGGGTCAGGGCAAAAAGGGAGGGCCACACCTGGTAATGGGTTGATTTGGCACTGGCAAAGAGGTCAAAGTCTTGCCAAACCTCTCCCATCTCTTGGTTTAAATGCCACTCCCCTAAACATACTGTATATGCCATCTTTATGGTGCATTCCCTGCACAATTGTATAACCCTCGTAGGTGAGCTGCTCTCAATGAGGCAAGTTATGCACGAGCCCACCTGTGAAGTTTCACCTCATACCAACTCGATATTTGATATAGGTGAAAGTGACAACATTGTCTGAACGGACCAGCATGGGTCAATATCTGATAACGGGCAAGAATATCTTCAAGGACAGATGCAAGACTTCAATACCAGCTAGGTGGTATATTCTGACCTTACATTGCTGCCATGTGGATACCCCCCACGGTGCACCACTCCCAACAGGACTCTTTCTCTTAAGAATGTCCTCTACCATTGGGAGCCAATGCTTGAGCTCTGATCACTGAGAAAGACAAATTTTATAGTCCTTAAATTTCAGTTTTGGCAGTGAGCTGATCCGCCACTTCTGGAATGCCCACAGCTTCAGCATGCCTAGCAGGATATCACATGCAGCTGCAATCACACAGATGTGAATATCAGCCACAGTAGCCTGGCTGAATCGGTCAAGCATAATAATATACATCACATGTAAGGATGATAGAGTGGCTAGCACGTTCAGTAAATCTAGCCTCATTCCAATGAATTGTGTGACCTGCTTCAGTGTTTTGGAGCTCATTTTGGACCCACCACGAGACAGAGTGCTGCAATGTAGCGGGCAGGGTGGATGACATGCTCCTTGGTGGGGTCACACAGGAGTCGGTCATCCAAATACTGCAGTATTCTATTGCCAGTGTGTGTATGAACATGCACTAGGAGCTATCTAGGTGTTACACACTATCCCTGACAACTGAAATAATTCTCTCGCTCCTAGTAGAACCTTCTAAGAATACTTGTAATTAAAATATTAATTATACTTGATAAATATTTGAGAAGTGATAAAAAAAAAAAAAAAGCAGTGGATTCCTGCTTTTTTTTTTTTTACTAAGCCATGTTTAGGTGATGATACTGTACCTGTCTCATGGGGGGGGCAAAGCACAGAGGATAAAATGTTTCTTTGCGCCGATAGTTCAGCCCCACCTATAAATGTACAAAATGTAGCAGAAAGAACATTAAATCTATGCAAGATCCCCAGCTACAAGCTGGTCAAAGTATGTACCATCCTAAGAAAATACTGCAAGGTTCTCAAAAGTTGAACAAAATGTAAAAATGTTTGAAAAATGACTAACAATATTTCTATACAGTGCATTCAGAAAGTATTGAATTTATTCAGAGAAAGTATTCATTTTGTTACAGTACAGGTTTATTCGGATAAAAAAAAAAAAAGAAAGTAAAAGCACCCTACAATGAAAAAAGCATAAATAGGTTTTCAGAAAGCATCCTAAATGATAAAAAAATAAATAAATAAAATAAAACACACATCACATTTACACAAGTCTTCAGACTCTTTGCTACATCACTTAAAACTGAACTCAGGTGAGGCCCATTTCTACTGATCATCCCAAGTGCCCATGATTTGATACTGCGTGTCCACACATTTCCTTTTAAAAAGTTATCGTTTTTTTTATGAAGTCAGGGAGGGAGCATGTCAATGGACTTAACTAACTTCCAGAACAGCCAATAACATTTGAAATACGTTATTCCACATGCAAACATATCTAAACAAATTTAAAAACAGACTCAATAGTAGATTAGAAAACCGCCTGCCATTTAACACAAGGCACTAAAATAACACCATCAAACAATTTGCTTTTGGGACAACTTACTCACAACTTAAAGTAAGAGTGAACTTTACTGGCCGTGTTATCCAGACACGGTTGTGTACCAACTGCACAGACCACTATCACCAGTGCAGCCGTAAAGTTTTGAATGAGGTCGTGCTTTTTTTACACTTAACATCATGAGTTTGGAAGGGGAAGGGGCACAGACACACATAGTATGGGATGGTTTGGGGTTCAGGGGAATTAATAACCAAAACTACACAAACAATATATTAGGACTGCACGATTATGGCCAAAATGATCGTCCCGATTATTTTGATCAATATTGAGATTTCGATTATTTATCACGATTTTAGTGACAACATATTTATTGCACTTTCACATTTATAAAGTTCTCTCATGCCACAATATAACACACAAGTAGGCATGAGAAAACTTGAGCTGGTCAATTATGACAGAATTTAGGAACATAGTGTAAGCCATGACAAACTAATTGATCTTCTGATAAACTAATATTTTCAGTTAATTTTACAGACTGTATGCAAAAAATAAATAATAAAAATAAATAAGAGTTTTCTATTGGCAGAGGACAAACTTTTAACGTTAACATCGCAGTCAATCATCTTCATTTAATCTTGGGCAGTCAAAACCGTAATCGCGATCAATATTCGATTAATTGTTGCAGCCCTACAATCCACATTTGATGCCAACTAGCTGTTGCTATAGAGCAATACTTGGTCTGTTTACAGAGTGGGACAAATGCATTCCATCAAGTATCTGATTGGATTGAAGTATCAAATTGGACTAGAACAGAATGAGTAATCAAAAATATTTATATCTAAAACATACTGTACGTTTGCCTTTTTAAAGTATATAATGGCTTATTTGTGTTCACAAGACCGAGACTTTGACAAAAAGCTCATGGTGACTTCATGAGATTTCATAAGATTCCAGTTTCTACAACTTGAATAGATTTACCTGTGGTAAATTCAGTTCATTGGACAGTTTGGAAAGACACAGAAAGCTCATACGATATATAAAGCTCAAAACTGACAATACTGTGCTGAAGTACAACAAAACATTTGCAGCTTTGAAGGTCAGTGTCTTTGATCATTTTTAAATGGAAGAAGTTCAGAACCATCAAGATTGATGGGTCACAAACTGAGAAAATCATGGAAACATTTATTTTAGTCTGGGAGAAGACCAAGAACCTGAAGATCATTTTAATGGGACTCGAGTGGATAACCTTCAGGGTGGTGGTAGCATCACGCAGTATCAAGTCCTGAACTTTCAATACTTCCAGTTTTTCCCCTGGGTGAATCATGTTACACATACTGCTAACCAAGAGTGCGCAAGGACCTAAATCACACACATTATAACGTGATAAAATCATTGCTGACATAAATCTATTTGGTTTCCTTTTACAACCACAGCTTGTCGAAAAGATGGTGGCAAGTAGTGAAGTGTGGACATATTTTTCCTACCTTGCAGATGACCAGGGTAATCCAAAAGACCACCTTAATTTAGCAAAACATATTGCTGACAAGCATCCTGACCTTAACTTCATCTTAACCAACTCCATCTTAACTAGAATACTGTAGAGTGACTTGTTTTTTGTAAACAGGTTACAAAACACAAAAATGATTGCCCTTAGACAAATATCTTTAATTTTACACATGAATTTAAACAAGCTTTTTGACACCAAGAATTTGTAAGGAAATGCATTTTTTATTTTGTAATATTTTATATATACACATATATATATATATATATACACACACACACACACACACACACACACATACACACACACACATACCATAATTTTCGGACTACTGAGCGCACCTGAATATAAGCCGCACCCGCTAACTTTAAAAAGAAAAACTATTTTGTACATATATAAGCCGCACTTCTCTATAAGCCGCAGGTGTCCACGTTGTAACTGTCACGATTCGTGACGTAAACGAAGCAGGACGGATGCAAGTGTGGTTAGGACGAGACCTTTTATTGAAACAGGGGAGAGCAGACTCAAGAGAAACAAGAACCATGACCAACTCAATGAACTAAGCTAACCTAAACATTAACTATGACAATGACTATGAACATGGCATGGAACAAAGACTCTATATCTATACTCTATAAACCACTTCTACATCTATATTCTAAACTAAGTCTATACAACTCTAAGCTATACTATCCGCTACTAGACTATAAGCTATGCTACAAGCTACTAGGCTATAAGCTATGCCATAAGCTACTAGGCTACAGGCTAAGCTACTAGGTTACAGGCTAAGCTATAAGCTAACTAGCCTGGACATGAACTCAGACATGGACTATGGCTAGGAAACACAAACAAAGACTAACTATATTCGCTATCTAATTCTAACTCTATATCCAATTACCCACGTTGTGTGTGTCATGGCTGCTGGTATATATACACACACACCAGCCGTATTAGGCCCCAAACTGCTAACAGCTGTGGGCAATACCAAAACACACATGACTCGACAACACATGACAAGACGGGGCGGAGACATGAAATCAACCAATATGCATTTCTTCGTGTGTTTTCCCTGATGAGGGGGTGTGCATGAAGCTCAAAAAGGACTGATCTGAAGAATGTGGTGTGAGCGCGTTGATTTAATTCGAACAGTTTCATTGGTCCACTGTGACCTGTTGGGTAATTACATTGGTCCGATGTGACGAGGCTAAATGTTTTGGCGGTGTGAAACTCGTTAGCCCGTAAAAATCCATAAATTAGCCGCACCATTGTTTAAGCGGCAGTGTTCAAAGCGGGTGGAAAAAGTAGCAGCTTCTAGTCAGGAAATTACGGGGTGTGTGTAATATAATATTATATTATATATATATATATATATATATATTATATATACACACACACACACACATACACACACACACACACACACTTTAATGTTCATCTGGCTGAACATTACCTTGGCTTTTAGTGGCATGACATCCTCGATGTTATAACTGTAAGACATTACACACTGAACATGCCCACAAAAAAGTTGTAAGCATCAAGAGACTTGTATGCCTTCACTTTCCCTGTAGTATAAACTATTTTTGATGAGATATGTATACATGTCTAGCCACTGCATGTTAGACCACTGCTTAGGATCGTTTGACCACAGACAGGACACCAAACCATGCAGTAAATATCTTCGAGTTACGCCAATTGAATGTTTTAGTTTAGCCTAACAACACTCATTGTCTTTTGCTGGCAATCCATTAGAATAAGTGGATAACATTTTAGTTAATGTCAATCCAATTCATAAACAAAATTGTTGATTGATTCTTGAGTCAGTTTATAATCAAGTACTGTCAGATTGCGAGGCTATTCGGGTCTTTTTTCAGCCTGGATGAGCAAGCATCTCTTTTTGTTAAACACCAAATGGGTATATATCCATGTGTTATTTTGTTTTAGCTACCACCCCTCAACTAAATTTAATAATTTAAACTAATGAATTCCAACTAAGCCAGTCAGTTCGTCAGTGCTGTCTGTTGTTGCGGTCCGTGATCCAGAAAATGATCAAATAAAGTACAAAGTATAAATTGTCTGGTTTGTACAGAAGAATATAAGACTTTACACACCGCACTACATGTCGCACCGAGATCAGTATGGGACATACTCTCTGGGCCAAGCTGATCTGATCCTGTACAAAAAACACACAACAGTAGAATATTAGCAAAGTAGTGTTTTAACAGACATTTTTGCAACTCATTACAGTCCGAAGCCCCCAGATTTTTCAATAGTCACACCACATTTAGTACTTGAGTACTCTAGCTCGTGTCATGTGTGCCAGGTGATGTGTCCCAAATAAACTGACTCAGATGTGTAAAAAGCTGCACTGTTTTAATAAATAAATAAATAAATAAATGACTAAGGAATAATTTGAATAATCCATACCAGACTCCTCTTCTTCCTCCTCCTCACTATCAGAGTATTTCCCATCATCTTGATTGTTGTCACTGTGCTGCAAGTGCTGGGTCATCATCCTGTGCAGCTTCCTCGCATACAACGCTCGCGTGCTAGCTACCTCCACACACACACACACACTTAATGTCAGGATCCATACATGTAATATCATTCACCAACACACAGTGTAATTTCCAGGCTGTGAATAAACCATCTTCAATTGTCTACCTCTACATTAGTAACCCAATCTATTTATGGAAAAAAAAAACATTAGTTACACTATCAAATGTTTATTCATTTCCATTTTAGATTTATAATTATTTTGATCTTAAGTAACATTTGCGTTATCCTCTAGCCTGATCACTTGTTTTTCACAGTGTAAATGTCAGTCATAGCATTTGATCAATGGGGTTCTATTCATCGCTCTTGTCTCAATTGATCCGCTCTTACATTCATGCTGAAATAATTGCTTGACTAATTCGGTGACTTTTGTGTTGGTGATTTGTTTTAATGTGCATTTTTATGAGTAGTGAAACAATGTGCTGAAACAGGCCAATTGCCCTTTTCCGTCTCTACAGAGTCCATTGCACATAGGTATTTATTGAGCTTTTCAAACTAAACTAATTAGACTCAAGTCTGTTTTGCGGTGGTGTGTAACCAACAACTTGATCGAACAAAAAAAAATTAATAAATAAAAATTCAGCGCATGAGGAAAGCAAACTAGCAATTAAAACATTAGACTGACTTTTTACAGTTGGGTTTGTTAAGCTGGTCACTTATTTACCAAACATGATAGCAAGGTTAAAATGTTTACAACACGTTTCTGTTTTCTTAAAGTAGAGATACCAAAATATAATTGCAGGCAAAAAAAATTATGTTGTTTAAATGCTGCTTTTTAAATAGTGTTTGGCTGGTTGTCATAATTCAGCCACAGCGATATCCATCAGGTTTTCCCAGTCCACCATACAGTTATTGTATTATTATTGTGCATGTAAAATCAGTCATTGATTACAATTCTATTTCACCTCGACAAAAAAAAAAAAAAAACTCTAAAATTTAGGTTAAAACGTCAGAACATACTGACCTACAATCGGTCCAGCTTTGACCCCATACTGGAGCAGTTTGCGTTTTAACTGATCATCAGTCAGTGAGCTCAGGTACACCATGTCTGAATCCTCTTCTCTCTCTTCTTCTTCCTGTTATCACACACACTTTTAACTCTATACTCTTACAGTATGTTTACATGGACAGCAATAATCCAATATTAACCCGATTAAGAAACTACCATGTAAAATGCAATAATTTATTACCTTAATCAGACTAAAGTCATACTCGAAATAAACACAAATCGAATTCATGCATGTGGAGTATTCTTGCTTTTGTCACATTATGGAAGTGAATTACAGACATGTACACACCTTAATCACACTATTAATGTCATGTGGAAGATTTCACCGCATTTTGCGACAGGACACAATCACACACAGCAGTGCTCAACCGTTTGACGGCAAACAAGAGAGCACGGCTATGTCTGAACCGAGTACTTACCCATTATATAGTAGACGAAATACACATCTCATCTACCATATAGTTGTTAAGTACGCGGTTTCAGCTACTATACAGTAAGTACGTACGTGGTTTGGGACACAGCCCATGGCTTCAAGCAGTCATCTATTTGCACATATAGCATGACAAATAATTAACTGCACTTGAAGCTTTCGTAAAATTAAAAATAAAAACACCCAAAACTTTATATGTTACCATAACGAAGACAAACTGCATGTTAATACGAGTCATTCTGGAGGGAACGTCGGACGGTGTGGGTACGTAATGACGTGCCGTTAATCGATCCATGTTCTATAACGTAAAACCTGAACATGAAAGGAATATTCTAAAAGAAACTCATGTAAACACCACCACATTTCTGCCTTATTCAGAATAAGGTCAATAATTACATTGTTGCTGTCCAGGTAAACGTAGTCTTACACAAACTGTTTAAAAAGTTATGTACTTCTGTAAATAGTCAAGAGATTTGAAATTTGGGGGGGTCAGAGCAGCAATATAGCGTTACTGATCATAAACTGTAAATCCGACACCCGAGAAGTTTCTGAGGCATGGCACAGATTCCCAGCCTTGTGCAAAACTCTCCCTGTCACACACACCCACACCAAGTAACATACTGATATTACACACTGTGGTTGGTGGATGTATAACGGACAGCTGCAGCAACATTCTGAACTCAAGTTTCCGAATCTTAAAAACAAAAATGGAAGCCCTCTCTATTTTGGTAACCAAACTTAATTTGGTCAGCTAATAATGAAATTTCACAGTAGACAGTTAGGTTTCTGCTTATATGTAAATGGAAATATTAAACAGCATTCTGATTTGCATGAATACACCATGGTGGCAGCGTGTAAACTAAAACAATTTAAAATAAATAACTACATATTCATAATTATTAACAGTAGTTACTTTATGCTGTGTGTATCCCCTATTTAAAGTCTATCTGACATCAAATGTGTTAAAGAACCAGTTAGGAGAGAGTTATTACTCTCAAAGCAACCTTCGAGCTTTCCCTTACAGCTTCAGCAGTAACAGGTGACAGAAAGTCACCCCGTCCCACAGGCCCATCTCATGGTGCCCATGCCAATAATTTTCCTTCTTGTGTCACCACACCGTAAAGCACAGCATTTAAATAGTACCAAAGTATGTTTTTTAACTATATACTAGGGATGTCACAATACCAAAAATCTAGTAGTCGGTACTGATACCACCAGAAGTACACGATACTCGATACCAAGGCGTTGTTATAAAAATAAAATGTAAAAAAAATTATTAAAAACTCTCCTGGAAGACATCCTCCTCTGGCTGATATGGGGGGAGAGACAGAGGTGGTATTTTAGTTTATCAAACACTGACTGACAATGAGTGGAGGTGCACTCCTAAACACGCATGCCCGCAGACTCACACGCACACCCCTTATACTCTGAATGCAAGCATTAGTTTAAATTCACTGATATGTTGGCAGGCCAAAAAGATTTATTAAAAGCATGAACATCCATCCATCCATCTTCAACCGCTTATTCCTGCTTCAGGGTTGTGGGGAACCTGGAGCCTATCCCAGGAAGCATCGGGCACAAGGCGGGGTACACCCTGGACAGGGTGCCAGTCCATCGCAGGTGACCCATACATGGTGACCCATTAGGTGGTAGTTTAGAACACTGCAATGTGTTAGCGTCGTTAACAAATAACTGGCTATCGCAAACACCACACGGAGCATAACGTTAGCTGGTTTCACGGCCACAATGCCAGCTGCCTCAAACATAATACAGGACCGACTTTCAGGTGCTTCACCAAATTCCAGGTGTTTCCTCGCTTTGTTTGAAATGAACGATAGCATCGTTTGTACACCGGAAATTGATACTAGCTTTCCTCTCAATGAGTCGGGGCGGAGCTAAACTTGTTAAGCTAAGCTAATCTTCGTTCAGTTTTCCTGTGTGCATTCTTCTTGTAGTAGGCATTCTTCTTCTTTTTCACCATTTGTGGATTGACAAACACTTGCGCATATTTGCTGCCCCCATCAGGTCCGGAATAATTGCAACCTCAGTACCTCCATTAGAATCGATTCCAACTCTAGTACAGAAAAACAAGTACTATCACGTTTTAAGAATGTTGGTACCGAAGTATTGGTTCTCGTGACATCCCTACTATATACTAAAACCATAATGTACAGTGAATATTAGCAGGGCCTCCTGAGCAACGAGGACGGTGCTAGTTTTTGACCCCCCATTTTGGAGGAGACCAGATCCAATGATTATCTATCCTATATAAAAACCCATCTATGCTTAATCTATAATTTGTTATTTATGGATGGATGGAGAGAGAGCGAGCACCCGGAAAGTATTCACAGCACTTCACTTTTCCAAAAGTTACAGCCTTATTCCAAAATGGATTAAATTCATTATTTTCCTCAAAATCATACAAACAATACCCCATAATGATGACGTGAAAGAAGTTTGTTTTTAATTTCTTTGCAAATTTATCAAAAATAAATGTAAATAAATAAATAAGCAAATGTACATCCACAGCCTTTGCTCAATACTTTGTTGAAGCACCTTTGGCACCAATTACAGGTTATCAGGTTGGATGAGGAGTGTCGGTGCACAGCCATTTTCAGATCTCTCCAGACATGTTCAATCGGGTTCAAGTCTGGGCTCTGGCTGGGCCACTGAAGGACATTCAGAGTAGCCACTCCTTTGTTATCTTGGCTGCGTGCTTAGGGTCATTGTCCTGTTGGAAGATGAACCTTCGCCCCAGAACGCTCTGGAGCATGTTTTCATCAAGGATGTCTTTGTACATTCTTTCCCTTGATCCTGACTAGTCTCCCAGTTCCTGCCGCTGAAAAACTTCTCATGATCCGAGAGTCCTTCAGATGCCTTGTTCTTCTGGAAGGTTCTCCTCTCTCCACAGAGACACACTGAAGCTCTGTCAGCGTGACCATCGGGTTTTTGGTCACCTCCCTGACTAAAGCCCTTCTCCCCGATCACTCAGTTTGGCCGGGTGGCCAGCTCTAGGAAGAGTCCATTTACAGATGATGAAAGTCCCAATGAGCACAGTGGCCTCCAATGCTGCAGAAATGTTTCTGTACCCTTCCTGAGATCTGTGCCTCAATACAATCCTGTCTCAGATGTCTACAGACAATTAATTGGACTTCATGGCTTGGTTTGTGCTCTGACATGCATTGTTAACTGTGGGACCTTATATAGACAGGTCTGTGCCTTTCCAAATCATGTCCAATCAACTGAATTTACCACAGGTGGACTCCAGTTAAGTTGTAGAAACATCTCAAGGATGATCAGTGGAAACAGGATGCATCTGAGCTCAAGTTTGAGTGTCATGGCAAAGGCTGTGAATACTTATGTACATGTGCTTTTTTTTTTTAATACATTTTCAAAGATTTCAAACAAACGTCTTTCACATTGTCATTATGGGGTATTGTTTGTAGAATTTTGAGGAGAATAATGAATTGAATACATTTTGGAATAAGGCTGTAAACATAAAATGTGGGGGAAAAAAAAGAAGAAGCGCCGTGAATACTTTCCAGATGCACTGTAGATAGATAGAAAGATAAATACAAAATCAAAAGAAATCTTTAATTAGTTTTATAACCTTTGTTAAAAAAAAAAAAAAAAAAACACACCAACACGACTTATAATAACAGGTATTGAACAACATGATCAAAAACGTCTCTGAACACTATATCTACTTTGAACAAGAGAACTAGGCTGTAATAACGGACTATTTTACATGTTTTAAAAACATGCGCATATGAATTATGTAAATTGGCACGAAGGGCACCTCTTGTTATCCATGACATTAGCCGTGTTTACATGGACAACAATAATCCACTCAAGCCGATTAAGACCATACTCTAATAAACTACCATGTAAACAGCAATTTTTACTTACCTTAATCTAATTAAGGTCATATTCGAAGTAAACAATAATTGAATTAAGACAGGTGGAGTACTCCTGTTTTAGTCACATTATGGATGAGTATTACAGACATGTAAACACCTTAATCACATTATGAACACTGTGTGAGTGTTTTCACCGCATCTTGCGACAGGACACGATCACACACGGCAGTTTTACGGCAAATAAAAGGGTTCGGCTGCGTCCCAACCGCATACTTGCCTACCACAGGCCTGTATTGGGGAAAAATACATGCATCTCGGCTACTATATAGACAGCAAGTCGCTAATGTTTGTACAGAAAGTCGCTAGATTTGCCACTAGACACTTTTTTTGCGCAAAAAGTCACTAAAGGGGTTCTGAAAAGTCACTACGTTGGCAACACTGGTCTGCACTGACCGATAGATAAAAGGCTGGATAAGCTCCGCCTCTCCCTAGGAAAAAGAAAATACAGAGGGAGAAGGAACGCAGAGTTTTTTCATTTAGGACATTCTGCTTGAAAAGCAATAAAATACACAGTCCCTCACAAATAATGCCCTGTCTTTGTTTTTTTAAAATAAATTTGCACCCCCCGGATTAGAGGAACATCTCAAATTACTTTCTTCAAATACAGTAAGTAAGGCTTGCTGGAAAAATGTTTCACAGACAGTTACTACAGTGACAGCCTACTGTAGAACGGGAACATGTCATAGATAGTACTCATTTTCAAACTAGTGCTATCCTACTTCGTGAACTAATTATTTCTCGTCATTAGCGGCCTGAAGAGTAACATGCAGAATGAAGCATGCTACTCTGGTGTCATTTCAAAAGGTGCGTTGTGCGCCGTTATCGTATCATCACCGGACCCTGGTTCCACATAGTGGTAAAAGCAGAACACATATTTAGTCTGAACGTTTTTATAGACAAATGACAGATCTTCTCTTCTCTCAGACAAAAGGTTTTACCCCACAACTTTTGGAGTAGTGATGCCACCCTTGAATATTATATACTTCTCAATCACTTCACACACTATTAACTAAATATCTTTCTAAAGTGGGTCCATGAAGCAAAACCAGGGGATCTGCACATTTATTATTATTATGGTGAAAAATCACAACACACCATTATCAAAAAGTTATTATATTTACTATTGCATTGTTATAGTTATTATCCTGTTTGACTGGTCACTTAAACTGAATAGGTTGAATTCCAACCTCAATAATAAAAAATAAAAAAACCCTTTTAAAAATATATATTTTTTTAAAGTAACTCTGCGTATAAAGTCAACTTTAATCTGATCCAAAAAAAAGTGTTTGTTTTTGAAATTTCAGGGATAAAAAAAGGTCCATACTCATTTGAATAATTCGCCTAATGTTTGAATAATTTGATTATATGTTTGTAAAATTGATCTTTTTCTTTTAAGTTTGTTTAAAAAAAACCTAGACAGGACAATTAACACACAATATAAGCAAACCCCCATTAATGGTGTAGTTTTTCCATGTGAACTTACATTTCCATTTTGGACCTGCTCCTCTTCGTCACTAGAGAAATCAGCAGTGCTTTTATTCCCCACGTGCTCCATATAAACCTGCAGATAAACCTGCTTCCCGCTCTCTGCAGGAGGTAACTCCACACTATGGGAAATTAACTCCGACTTCAGACGAGGTTTAGAAAATTGAGCGGGATTTTCCACAAACACAGGCATAGCAGCGCTTAGAAAACAATTCCACCTTAAACACTAAACACACATCCTGTACATATACACGAACTCTCTGTAATGGTGCACTAGGACTGAACTGGGCTTTTTTTAAGCCTCTGGTAACCAAACACTCAAGTAAATCTACACACAAACTTCTCAGGTTGCAAGACATGCTTGTGCTGCAGTGTGTGGAGAACAGGTGGTGCATGTGTGCGCGCGTGCCAGAACGCACTGCTACAGGCCACGTGAGCTATGCTAGCTGACCTTATTTTACTTTTTTTTTTCTTAGCCAACTAGTCATGTCTCACCAGTTAATGAGTTTAAATCGTTAAGTAAATGAAATGCAAATATTTTCAGACAACACAAGCGTATACAGACATCCTTGAGCCGTAAACTCACCTCAGGTTGTGATAATTTCCTCCTCGGGAAGGGCGGACACAAAGATTTTGACCTTTTTCGCGCCAATTCGTAATGACGTCAAGCAGATCTCCATATTTTGTAATATTTGTTATTAATAGTTGTTCTCAATTTGTGTGTGTGTGTGTGTGTGTGTGTGAATTAATTATCACTAAAGGAAGAGGCCTAACTGTAAACCTAACTTTAGAAAAGTCTAAATGAAACAAATATGTCTTTTATTTTGTTGCTGTTGTTAATTGTGTTCTTTTATTTAGAATGTGTTGTTGAATTCTTGCACATTTTCTTGTTACTATCTTTGTGACTCACAACCCTGCTATAAATGTAAAAAATAAATAAATAAATAAATCCAGATTGGTTTGTTCATGTCTATAGCAAAACTCAATTATCCAGTTGGCCTAAGTCACTTTCACTAGTGTGTACAAGAGCAAAAAACAGGACTGATTGAAAGAGTCCCGATTTACACTAAGAATAAAAAGGATTCAGGACTTACTGAATTTTTTATTCATTCATTTTCATTAAGAGCTTTATTCTGGTCAGGATAACCCCACTGCACCACCGTGCCGTCCCAGTTCATTTTTATTAACCAAAACACTGATCTGATGTGATTTACACCATAACATTCCTTTCAGTGTTTTCACTCAGATACATCATCGCTAAATTCTGGACTGACCTAGATGAAGATCATGAAATGGTATCTATGCTAGTTGGCTGTTAGATATTGCAACCAGTCCAGGAACCTCTCAAAGGGTTTGACATATGGTGCCGCATTCACAGGTAAATAAAAGAGTAAACCTGAAGTGGAACTTAAATGTTAGTCTCATAACTACCTTGAACTTTGTCTGCAGGTGTTTGTACAATATAAGGTTTTGTATTTAGTACTGCTATGTATGTCATTCTCTAAAATATTTGGTTAAAGCCTGTTGCATTATAAAGTTCAGAAAGTGCAGAACTGTGTAGCCTTTCTGGCACCAAAAGATGAGTAATGTTTTAAACAGCCCAGCTCAATGCCAGGGCAACAAAACAGAAAGAAAACTTTAAATTGCAACCAGGTAAGTGTAAAATATGTAGTATATCAATAGACTTACATTAGGCACTTCTAGTACTTGCAGCTTTGTCACAGTTTTGGAAAGGAAGTAAAAGGCAACAAAAGGACCTGTAATGGTCACTCAAATATTTATTGATACAAATCAGGAGTTTGCAGGGGACTAATACTCAATTGTATAGGTTCATTACATCTTTAAATAACAACTCAACAGTCTGTGAAACAATTGTGGGAGAGTGAAACGGGTATATGGAAAAAATGAGACGTGGAGAAAATTATTATCACCTCAAAGTCTAAATATATAATAATAAATTCCCAGGATAAGGTCCCTATGTTTTGATAAGGGTGAGAGGAAACCAGAGATCCCAGAAAAAACCCATGTGGACCTGGGGAGAACATGCTAAGAAACTCTGCACAGACACTAACCTTGTATATGTTGCATAGTTGCATATGTATTCAAGGTCCGAGGACACAATTGACTTATAATTGGCCTTCACCTGTGAAATGTTAAAGCAGCTCCTATTTTCTGAACAAAAATTTGAACTGCGCATTCAACTCCGTTGAACTGCACATTGAAGCAACTGTCAGTTTGAACGAAAATGAAAATGAAGACTAAAGAGCATTCTAAGGAAGTTAAAGATAAGGTTTCTTAACTTAGGAATAGAGTGTAAATTATATCTAGTAGGTTGGACATCCCAGAAAGCACTGTTGGATCAATAATGAGGAAATGGAAACTGCATCACACCACCCAGACACTATCTATACAAGGCCGTCCTTCAAAACAATGCAGAAAATCAAGACAGAGACTGGTGAGGGATGTCACGATGACACCACCAGTCACTCTGAAGGAGTTACAGAGTACAGTGGCATGAAGATAGAGTGTGGAGTGAAGACCATTTCAAGAGCTCTGCATAATTGAGGACTGTATGGGAGGGTGGCTATTAAGAAACCACTGCTCTAGAAGAGGCATATGAAAGCACTAGAGTGATCCAGTGGAACTGTGTTTTTGGTGTGATGATATTTGGGCAAGTTTCAAAGCGCTATGTGTGGTGTGAACTTAATGTAGGCAACACCTCAGTTAGCACATTCCCTACTGTGAAACATGATGGTGGCAGGATAATGCATGCTTTTGATCCTCAGAACCTTGGCTTCTGTGGATGATTGGATCTTGTTTGTTGTTACAGTCAACAAACAAGATCCAACCAACCTGAAGAAACCAGAGCAAATCTGCCAGGACAAATGGATGAAAATCACACCAATACAGTGTGCAAAGCTTTTAGGACCTTAACCCAATAGACTTAAAGCTGTTATTGCAGCAAAAGGTGATTCTATCAAGAACTAGTCTGAAGGGGTTGAATACTTATACAAGCAGCATTTTTCAGTTAAATTAAAAAGATTAGCTGACAAATAATGAATTTAGATTCTGTGTCTTTGTCCAGAATTGATCCAAAATAATATGCTGCATTTTTGGTTATTCATCAGGCTTATATCTTCCTGATGCATTGCCGTGCCTGGCTCCAAGCAAAAGGATTATCCTGTACTACAAGACATTTTAATGGGCTCCAACAGTCCAGAGAGATCTGCCAGCACAGAACGTGCCGAGAATTACAACTGCACTCGTTCTCCCTCATGCCGCCAGGGAGTGGAGGTGCAGATGCCCCATGCTCCTCTGCTGTGGTGCTTCCCGAATATATCATACTTATCCTCATTCTGGAAATGCAACGTTTCTCCTGTTGACCAGATTAGAGAGCCACTGTGACGCTCATCAGCATGCATTGCCTGTGCATGTTTTCTCCCTCTTCACTGTTTTTTTTATTCTCTTACTGAATGGATGCATTCGTTCTCCTAGGAAACCATGATGCAAAAGAGGGTCAATTTGAATGTGCTTCCTTCTTTACATTTGTGCAGATAAATGCAGAAGCGAGGCCAACACAAACAGCAGTTAAAATTGCTGATGAAAAAATTTAAACGCAAAGTAGTTTTAAAAAAACTAGTTCTCAGAACTAGTCAAAGCAATGTACACGACTAAGTAAAGTACCAATAGTGTGGCACGTTTAAGACACGATCAGTGTGCAAACATACACCTTCAGTAGAATGAGAAGCACAGCACAATACAGGACACTACCAGTAACAGTGCACACAGAATAGCAGCAGCATGACCAAGATGAACTACTTGACCAAATAATGCAAAGCATTATTGTAATGTAATGATGTTATACTGTGCAAAAGATTGAGGCAACCTAAAGTGTTTATATAAAAAATGGTCTTAGATGTCTTCTGCATCAGTGGGTCAGTAGAAACGAGCAAAGTTAAGATTTCATTCAAACATGTATGTTCCAAAAACAAATTGGATGTTAAAATTGCAGTTTTTTTTGTGACGTAAAAATGAAACCAAGTAAAAACATATCAGATCTTTTTCTACTTCTAATGTGATGTAGCATCCAACGAAATTCGGGGGGACAAATGCCAAAAAAAGAAAGTAAAGGTTTTAGAGAAAATCAAGGGGGAAATGTACAATGATGCATAAGTGTGACGTTTAACTCACTGTTTAACTAATACATAGTTAAAGCACCTTTTGCTTGTAAAATAACTCAGTCCTTTTGGATAAGAGTCTACCAACATTGCAAATCTTGATTTGACAATTTTATGCTACTCTTCCTTGCAAAAATGCACCATATCTATTAAATTGCAAGGGGCATAGCCCTTGTCAAGGCATTCTACATGTTTTCGGTTAGATACAAGCCATTCCTTTGTTGATTTGTATCTGACCAGGCCATTCCAAAATGTTGGCCAGTCCAAAATGTTATTCTGAAGCCATTCCTTTGTTGACATGTATTTGTGCTTTGGGTTGTTATCATGCTGGAAGGTTTTGGAAATATTTTTCTTCTATTTATCTTCAGCTGTTTAAGAGAAGTAGCTCCTGCCACCACCATGTTTCCACAGGGACATGGTGTTCTCTGGGTGATAAATGTGTCTTGTTTTAGTGCCAGACATATTTTTTTTTAATTATGCACAAAATGTTCTACCTTGGTCTCACCAGCCCAAAACTAGTACCCTGTCTAGTACCTTACTCCATAGCCCAGATATGGGAAGAATACAAGAGATTGTTGTCACATGCAGCGAGTGACCAGCACTTGCCAGATATTTCTGCAGCTCTTTTAATGTTGCTGTAGGTCTCCTTGCAGCCTCCCTGATAAGTTTTATTCTTATCTTTCGTCTATTTTGGAGGAATGTCCTGTTCTTGGTAATGTCACTGTGGTGCCCCATTCTCTCCTTTTGTTGATAAAAGCCTTTAAGGTGCTCCATAGTACATCTACAGTGGTGCTTGAAAGTTTGTGAACCCTTTAGAATTTTCTATATTTCTGCAAAAATATGACATCAGATTTTCCCCACAAGTCAGTGTAGACTGTGAGAACCCAATTAAACAAATGATACAAAATATTATACATGGTCATTTATTTATTGAGGAAAATGGTCCAATATTACATATCTTAGTGGCAAAAGTATATGAACCTTTGCTTTCAGTATCTGGTACAGCAATAACTGCAAATAAAAGTGTTGATCAGTCCTGCACATCGGCTTGGAGGAAATTTAGCCCATTCCTCAGTACAGAATAGCTTAAACTCTGGGTGGGTTTACTCACATGAACTGCTTGATTCAGGTCCTTCCACAGCATTTCTATTGAATTTAGGTCAGGACTTTGACTTGGCTATTCCAAAACATTAACTTTATTCTTCTTTAACCATTCTACAACAATGACTTGTGTGATTAGGGTCGTTGTCTTGCTGCATGACCCACTTTCAGATGTACAGATGTCCTGACATTTTCCATTATAACTCACCAGCATATGTGTGTTCCATGCACACCATTGTTGTTCTCCTTATGGTGGACTCATGAACATTAACATTAGCCAATGTGAGATAGGCCTTTAGTTGCTTAGAAGTTACCCTGGGTTCGTTTGTGAACTCACAGACTATTACACGTCTTGCTCTTGGAGTGATCTTTGTTGGTTGACCACTCCTGGGGAGGATAATATTGGTCTTGAATTTCCTCCATTTGCACACAGTCCAACTAACGTTTGATTGCTAGAGTTCAAACCCTTTAGATTTTGTAACCTTTTCCAACTTGATGAGCATCAACAACTCTTTTTCTGAGTTCCTCAGAAATCTCCTTTGTTCATGCCATGTGATGTGACTTTGATATATCCCTGTTCTTTAAATAGAACAGTCACTGGTCACTCACACCTGATTGTCATCCCATTGATTGAAAACACTTGATCATTAGCTCATCTTATTAAGTTTTAGTCTATATTTATGAAGAAATATAGGAAATTCAAATGGGTTAACAAACTTTCAAGCACATCTGTAATGTTCTGGAAATTATGTTCTAATCCTTTCCTCATCGATACCTTTCAACAATGAGATCCAGTACAGGTTTTGTAAGAATCTTTTGGACAATGACCTGTCACCAATGGCTTGACACCAACAAGCAGTAGGATGACACCAACAAGATGTCAATAAAATGTAAAGAAACTAACATATAAAGTAATAGTCTATGTCTTACATTAAAACCTTGTTGTATTTGTCGTAGATCTGCAGAGATATAAGCAAGTGGGAGCCAAAGTCTACCAGGACAAGTTCTCCATGATGTGTGAACACCCTAGCAGTTGATTTCCTTTTAAAACTGCACAGCAATGGTCCCTAAGAGAATTGGTGCAGTTATAAATGCAAAAGATTGTCACACCAAATCTTCAAATTAGTCTTCCATCCTTTATAGTCGTTTTCTTTATATTTAAATCATATCTGCTTTACCTTCTTTCTTTACATATGCTTAAAACCTTTGCACTGTTTTGTAAATCACCACTAGTAATTAAACAAACTGTGGACAATATTGCCATACTTGTGTGACTTACTTTATTGCCATACTGATGACCATGAATAATTCATTTGAGCTCAGTTTTCCTCTTGCAGATTTGCCACTCTGTATCTAATGGCTTTGAACCCTACATGACATTATTAAAAGAATCACATAGGAATAGAAAGCCATAAAACACATGAATGATTTATACATCATTTCATTGAACAACAACAATAAACTAAAATGGCAATAAGTTGTTCTGCTTTGAGCATCTTACTGCACTGCTTTATCAACCACGATATACAGTATAAACCACTCGAGCCAAGTTGCAGGCAACTCAGAAGATTAAAAAACTCATATCAACATGAATAATTAAACAGAAGAATGAGAATTATTCAACTTTCTTTCTGTGCTGAACGGTTTGAAGTGTTTGTGTCTGATTATTCTTTTTAAAATAACTCTTCAGAGAGTGTTCACATTTTTCCACTCCAAGCCACCTCTGAGCTCGACTTACAGCTTCAGTAGTGAGATCTGACTGAAAGTCACTGGGTCCCACAGGCCATTCAAAACACTCTTTGATGCAACTTGGTGCCCATGCCAAAGAATAAAAGGTACAGTGTTAATCAAAAGTTGTTTTTTTTCTGCAGTTGCTATGGCCTGGTGAATGCTGTGGGGATTACATAAACATTCATTTTCAATTCAACACTAGAGCTCTTCTTGGCTTTTATGCTCCAGACAAAAGACTTTGAAAATGACCTCACTGATCGTGGCTCCTCCACAGTTTCACATATTCAGCCCATCATTGTGCTAACAGCAAACTTGTGGTTTGTTGTAATTGATTATGATGTCACAATAAATGATCTCTTGATTCCGTTTAAGTTACTTATAAAGTTATTAATGAAGGACAAAATATGTTTTAAAGAGTTTTTAATAAACTCAGAAAAATAATCTTAAGAATTGTCTATATAATGTTCTAGTACACTTGATGAAGCACTTGCAGTGCCACTGCATTGTTGCATGTAATTTTATGACACGCACTATAAAAATGTGAAGCTGGCAGCATGTACTGAAACCTGTAACACTGGCTTTTTATGTGTATCCCATGGCCATGTTTTTCCCACTGTTAGTGGGAGCATTCCAACTGTTAGTTCAAAGTAGGCTTAAAATCCAAAAGGCAGAAGTATTATAATAATGCTATGTCAGACTCTGTGGTCACATTTATGTTCTATTATTTAGTTGATATTCATTCCATTCTTCTGTTGTTTGGAATTACATATCTTGATTGGAATTATATATATAGTTCTTGTTTTATTTCTTATATTATCTTGTCAATTCATTATCATAATTTCTGTAGTAGCAGACCTCCAATATACCAATATTTGTATATAAGTTGAATATTGAGTTGATTTCGCTTTAAAACAAAAACCATGAGGCTACTGAAAGGTACTCTGGGTACAGAGGTTTTTGAGTTTAAGCTTCCTTGATTCATGAATTGTATAGCAGAGAACATTTGCACTTATGTGTATCATGTATCCTTTATCCAAAGCATTTTACAAGAGAATCCTTTCTAAAAATATAAAAAGAAGCTTAAAACAAATGAGCCACGCAAGAGCACAATCACACTTTTTTTTTTACCAACTGACCAGAAACAAGTTCAAGATCGTAAGAAAGAAGAGAAACAGCAAAACAATGTTTAGGTACTGATGCTCAAGAGTCCAACAAACAGTAACTACAAAGTCATCAGGAAAAATTTACAATGTAGTTACATAACAAATACAGTGATGTCTTTTTTTGATCGTAGAGGGGTTGGTTTGAGTATTTCAGTAACTGCTGATCTCCTGTGATTTATTTATTTATTTATTTATTTATTTATTTATTACAAATAACTACTCTAGCATTTACACAGAAACAAAAAACATCCAGTGAGCAGCAGATCTGAATGCGGCACACCATGCTGAAGATTCAGTATGCAAAATATCCCGAACTTTGAGGCAGATGAGCTACAACAGCTAGATGACAAGACCACATTGGGCTCCACTCTTGTCAGCCAAGAACAAGAATCTGAGGCTACAGTGGGCACATGATCACAGAAATTAGACATTTGAAGATTGGAAAATCTGTGCCATGCCTGTCCTGTTTTTGGCACCAACAATAATGCCATGGTGAAAATAATTGGAGTCACATATTTTCCGAGTTCTGATGTTTGATGTGAGCATTAACTAAAGCTCTTGACTTGTATTTGCTTGAATTTATGCATTATAGTGCTGCCCCATGATTGGTCAATTAGATAATTTCATGAATGGGCAGGAGTGCAAGTGTTCCTATTAAACTGGCTAGTGAGCATATATCCTGTGAGAAATACAGGTTATTGATCATTTCAACAGATCGGTTAGAACAGAGCACACAGGTCATTTACATGCACACACACTCAAAGGAAGCATGCTGGAGGAGTTTGAACATAGGTCTAACTGTTATTTTCATGTTAGAAATCTGATATTCACAGTCATTATTTTCTGGATGGGCAGGTACATCTGTATCACCTTTATGCAGTGTGTGAAAGGGCATGTTAGGAACAAATCCATGTAATTAGACTCCCACCCTATAACTGACCATGTTACTATTTGATTAGGCTGAAACGGATCATGTACAATGTTTGTTTCATGAACACATTATATATATACACACACACACACCTTTGTTGAGTTGGCAGTGTGTTCCTGTAAACTTTTGAATTAATTCTGCTGCTAACATCATGAGTTACATCATCAATTAAGATTAGTGAGACTGTTCGAGAAGCATGCAAGCCCAAGCCATTACAGTACCTCCACCATGTTTCACAGATGGCCTTGTATGTTTTGTATCATGAGCAGATACTTTCTTTCTTCACACTTTGGCCTTTCCATCACTTTGGTAGCGGTTAATCTTGTTTCCAGAACTTTTGTGGCTCATTTCACTATTTCTTTGTAAACTCCAATCAGACTTTCTGATTCTTACTGCTGATGAGTTGTTTCCATCTTGTGGTACAGCCACTATATTTCTGCTCTTGAGGTCTTCTTCAAATGTTGGATTGTGATATCTTCACTCCTGCCCTGTGGAGGTTGTTTCTGATGTCACTGACTGTTGTTTTAGGGTTTTTCTTCACAGCTCACAGTTTCTTTCTTTTTCAGGAAAGTCCATATTCTTGTATTAGCTATTCACAATGTTTGTGCAATGGCTCTGACATATTTTTCCCTTGTTCTCAGCTTAGACAGCTGTCTGATATTCATGTTGTCTTATCCTTTTTTAATAATAAATGCAGTCTTCACTGCAAACTGAAGGCTAAATCCTAGAATAGATGTTCAAAGCTATTTACTGTTTAAATAATCAATCTACCAGGACACACCTGGGTCACAAGAAACACCTGTTAGTCAAATGTTCCTGAATGCTACCAAGCCTTTGTTTTCTGTGCATGTTTCCCTGGTTTTTGATCTTGTTTTATGATTCTGGATTTTGCCCTGTTTTGCCTGTTTGCTCATCGCCTGACCAATTCCTGTTATTTGACCTTGATATTGCCTTTTGTTTTGGATTTGTTTGCCTGCCACCAATTCTATCCAAATGGAAAAACTTGGCACAGTAATGAACCTTCCCATATGTGGGTGACCTTCCAAAATTAACCCAAGAGCACAGCAACTACTCATCTAGGAAGTCACAAAAAACCAAGGACAACATCAGATGCCCTAGAGGCCTCTCTTGCATCAATAAAGGTCACTGTTCATGACTTCACTATTAGAAAGACACTGATAGTGTCTTTCCAAACAAAACACATAACTCCACAAAAAGAACATCATACCTATAGTCAAGCATGGTGGTGGAAGTGTAATGGTGTGGGGATGCTTTGCTGCTTTAGGGCCTGGGCAATTTGCAATAATTGAAGGAAAGATTACTTCTGCTCTCTACCAAATAATTCTAAAGGAGAATGTCCAGTCTTCAGTCTGTAAGTTGAAACTCAAGCGCAACTGGATTATGCAGCAAGACAGTGATCCAAAGCAAAGGAGAAAGTAAGTGAAAGACTGATCTCAGTTATCTGAAGCATTTGGTTGCAGTTATTGCTGCTAAAGGTGGCACAATCGGATTTTAAGTTTAAGGGGCAATTAGTTTTTCCACATTGGTGATAGTGTAGGTGTTGGATAATAATAATAATAATAATAATAATAATAATAATAATAATATTAATATTATTATTATTATTATTATTATTATGATTCCTTCAATAAAATAAATAAAGAAAACCTGCATTGTGTTATTAGTCAGGTTGCCTTTGTTTCATGTTGTATTTTGTTTGAAGATATAAAACTATTTATTATGTTATATGCACAAAAACAGAAGAAATACATTTTTCAAAGCACTGTTTGTCATTTAACACATCTACATATAAATACCAGAAAATAAAAGCTGAAATTCTAAACTCTCTTCTCATTTTCATCTTTTGATTTCAAACCCAAATGTCTTCATTCTACAGCAAGTTTGTGTAAGGTGTGTAAATATTCACCCAGACATTACATTACCAGCAGACATTTCATGTTATTTGCAGATCTGTGTTGTGTAATTACAAAGGCTAAAGACCAGTTGATTTGGGAAAGTGATGCTTGTGCAAAAAGAAACATCTTTCTGCTAAGAAATTGTGTTAATAGGAATGGGTTCATTTTCAATCATCTTGCTTTTATTTTTCTCTGAAATAAATTTTAATTGGTGGGGAATCTTTTGTTATGGCTAAAGCTCTTCAACAAATATGATCACATTTACTTTCACTCATTTGAATTCATTGTTGTTTTCTCCCAATAACAGCTGATGTTTTAAACATGAAAGCCTGCCAAACTTCTTCATCAGTGCATTGAGCCCAGATCCTGATGTTAATATCACAAGCATAAAAAGTTAACATAAACGTGCAAATCTCTGGCTGCCCAAAAGTCAATCATCTCTGATCCGATCCTTCCTGCCAATTTAAGTATTCATATGGATATTATATAGGTTGTGCTTCATTAATATGTGAAGTAGCACACTTCAATATTTCCTCTTAAACATCTTAGGGAGTTTTTCCTTGCCACCGTCGCCACTCAGTGGCTTGCTCAGTTGGGATAAATTCACACTTTCATTATCTTTATACCATGTTTCTATTTCTGTAAAGCTGCTTTGAGACAATGTCTACTGTAAAAAGCGCTATACAAATAAAATTGAGTTGAATTGAATTCAAAGTTCACTTCTAAATGGATATCTTTAAAGGCATCAGCTGATGGATACTGTTCGTAAAAACCGTTGTGTTGTTTAATATGAATGAAAGATAAATGAAGTGAAGTGGATAATTGGAGTTAGACAATAAATTAAAGTAAACTTTTTATTCACAGATGAATCACATTAATGTTGTATTTGTTATTTGCAGATACAGAACAGCTCTAAATAAGCTGAGATTACTAATAAATGGACTAAAAAATTTGACAAATGCGTAATCATGGTAATGGTGAAGCTTTCTATGAGGAGACATTTATGTAACATTTAAAAAAGAAGTATTCAAATGTTTAGAAGTGCTATAACGCAAGTGAAAATAGGTACTAACTTGTTACGTACAGACATTCCATATGTAATAAACGGATAAAATGTAAGATGTAAGGTTTTTGTAATAAATTAGAAAATTTTAAAACTTGGAACAAGAAAAAAAACTATTTTGGAACTTGCTGTTTTATATATATATATAATATATATATTTATATATATAAAAGGTCAAATTCAGTGTACTAACAGATCACACCACATCACACCATCCTGTGGTTGATTATTTTCCTATAACAGCACACCCATTGTGTTTCCTAACGAAGAAACCCTATTAGGCTACACACAGAACTTGGTGAGTTTTTGGTTCAAATTCACGGCAGTGTAAATCAGCAATGATGGTAGAGGTGTAGTCAGTAGTCAGCAAGACCAACAACATTTCAACTTAAATATCCACCTGCATATAACCTCTATAATTATTCAGAAACCTGGCCTACAATACAGATTTATTTGGTTGCCTGTCAATTGTTTGAAATCATTAAGGCAGTAACAGAGTATAAACTGATCCAGACTACACATATGTGTGGAAAGCCTCAAGTGTGTATTACTTGTAAAAAATAGGAAGCTTCAATTTCTAACATATACAGTAGCAATATAGAAAGTATGGCATTCAGCTTTTAAAGAATAATATACAAAAAAAAGAGTTTGCCTGAAGTAGATCTATTTGAAGTTGCAGTTTCCCCAATCTGTTTATAAACTTGTATTTCGTAACTAAATTGTATGAATAGGTTTTGTTTTTATATTCTAGGAAGTTTAGTTACAGTATATATATATTTTTTATATAATTATCCTTTATTACAAAGGTAGATGGAAGGCTGCAGCCAAATATAGGAAGCAAGATTAAAAAGCACACTTACCTGCATTTCCACATATTCTGGGTGCGATCATGTGTGACACAGACAGACAGGATAAGACTGTTTCGGAGACAAATATATTTCAAAATCTGGCTAGATATGCCCATTGTGCAATGCATATATATTTATTTATATTTTTTATAATTTATAATAATTTTTTTATTTTTATTTTTTTTTACCCCAAATCATGCAGCATGTCTTGGTGAGTGGAATGTACAAAAGAGGAGTTTAAACTTTTCTTAAGAGCAGAATAAAGGAAAAGAGAGGGCGAGATTGGGCCCCAGCTTCAAGCGTCATTCTTATTTTTGTCAATGAGCCCTTGTGCTTTAGCTTTGGCTGTTTGCCCCTGCCTCTTAGATGGAAAGAATATAGAAGGAGGGGAGAGAGCTTTTATGTCCCTCCATCACCCCCTACCCCCCTCGAGACTACAACTCCAACCGATATTTGAGCTGCACAGCTATCAGGTGCTGAGTTTTTATAGTTCAATTTGACATTTTTCTCAATTTTCATTAATATGAAAAGAGAACTATGAGCTATTTTTATATCCTTTAACATAAAAACATTTGATGACGTACCCCCAAAACTGACTTCCATGTGCCATCACAGAGAAGGATTGACTTCATTTTTGAAGTACTGTACCTCATGTCAGGGTTGGAAAAGAGATTCTCTGTACAGTCTTTTTCTTTTCCTCAGTGGCCTTTTTCCTCTGGATCATTTCGTTAGTGCAGGAAATAGGTTGTGAAGGGCAGCAGGTGCTCTTCCGTCCTCAGAACCACATTCCTTTCCTCATGTGTGCTTCTCTTCTTTCAGCCTCTTTTCCCTGTCCCATTCTTCTTCCTTTTTTTCGCTCTCTCTCAAATGCCTCTCTACAGAAATTCTTCTGGGCCCTCTAGGACATCCTGTAGCATTACTGGATTATTTTTTAAATGAAAGAGAGAGAGAGAGAGAGAGAGAGAGAGAGAGATAGAGAGAGAGAGAAAGATTGAAAAGAATTTGAGTTGGAAAAAATTCCACAGTGAGGCATCTTCAGGACTGTCTCTAGCAGGACAGAGAAAGAAATGAAAGGAAAGAAAGAGTGAAAGAGTACACAGGCAGAGGGATTATTTGGCTCCCTCCATTCTCCTCTGCATCCCTTCACTGCTCTCTGCTTTATCCTCACAGCTCTCACTGCATCAGTACACACACACACACACACACACACACACTTGTCCTTGCCCCCCTCCTCAGTCCTCTCTCTCTCTCTCTCTCTCTCTCTCTCTCTCTCTCTCTCTCACTGTCAAATAGACACACCAGCTTAGTTCATTACTATGCACCGACTCGCACTGGTTCTCTATAGAGAGAGAAAGAGAAAGAGAGAGAGAGAGAGAGAGAGAGGGAGTACAGGAATGAGACATTTAACATTATCTAAACATTCTAATGTTGGTGGCCATTTGAAAAATAAATAAATTACTTCTTACATTTCATGGATCACAATCAATCCAGGTATATATTCTATACCATAGCTCACAAATATCACACAAAAATAAACACAAACAAGAGTCCATGATGCAATGCATTGCAATGATTCCCCTTCTCTGCAGTATAAGACACTGTGGCCGTGTCCTGCCACCAAACATTTAGTGAAAGTCTGAGTTGTCCCATGTTTATTATTCCATCTTCCTCAGAAAGCTGTCACAACCCATTTACTAAAGCCAAGCAGAGAGAACTGATCCTCTCATACTGTGTTCCTCATTCTCACCATCTCTCGCTGTCTGCTGCACTCAACATGTAACAGCGGTGTGGCAGTTAAGGAGAGAAAATGAGTGCACTGGGGTTAGTCCACCTTCACAATGCTAACAGGCTTCACACTTAAGCACTTCAGCTTCACACTAACAGATAGCAGCTGCCCCCAGCACCGTCATACCTCCAGGGTCTCTTCTCAGAGCAGCTGAAAGAACATTGTACAGGACGTGTTTACTGCTGTTGAGAAAGTTGGTGTTGTGTGATGTTGGGGTGTATTGCCTTTAATTAACCATTAGCAACTGTCATTTGCAATTGCATTTTTTTTTTGCTTGGTAAACAGAATACTGGACACATGTCCATAATAGCTTATACAATATACCACTACATTGCTGTGGAAAAAGTATTTGCCTAATCTCTTCTGTTTTTGTGTATATCTCATACTAAATAGTTTCAGAAATTAAAATTTAACATAAATTTTAAAAATCTAACATAAAACAAAGTAAACCTGAGTAAACACAAAATACAGTTTTTAAATAATAGCAAATTCATCAGACCAGTGTGAAAATGTATTTGTCCCCTTGGTTACTAATTACTTAGTTACTAATTCTCTAAACGAAACTGCATTCATAATGGGGTTCAGCTGGACAAGACGCAACCATACCTGATAACTGCAAACCCTGTTCAATCAAATCAACACTTAAATAGAACTTAAATAGAACAGCCTGAAGTTGGTTAAAATGTCTTACCCAGTAACACAATATATACACAATATATACACAATATATATATATATATATATTGTGTATATATTGTGTATATATTGTGTTATATAAACATACATATATAAACAGCTAAATTCATACGTATTTCCACTCCCCTTTTTACATGTAAATTAGAACTAAATTGAATTTTCTTAAATTATTTTTACACTAAATATGTTAAACAACACACGTCTGTGTTAATTTCAAATCTATCTGTGTCCAGTTATATGGTTGCACAATAAATATCACAGCTAAAACAGTAGATCAGATCAGTCCTTCTGTCATGAGGACCAAGAACTGTCTGTGAATCTTCGGGATGAAGTTGTTAGGAGGAAAACACAGCAAAAGCTTATAAAAAGATCATCAAAGCTTTGGACCTTTCTAGGAGCTCTGAAAAATCCATTATAACAATGTGGGAACATATATGGCACAACCCAGACACTACCAAGGTCAGGCTGTCCTTCCAAATTAAACACACGCGTAAGCAATTGTCATAGAAGTGCCCAAGAGGTCAACTATGATATTGAAAGAGTTACAGAGCTCACTGCCTGAAATAGGAGAACCTGTGCAGGCATCAACAATATACTCAGCTCTTCGCAGACCTGGCCTCTATGGGGATAGTGGCCAAAAGGAAGCCATTTTGAGAATGTCTGAAATAAAGTATGCCTGGAGTTTGCTAGAGGGCATGTGAAAAATGTAAGAGCTTTTGGAAAAAAATTTTTGAGACATTTGATCCAAAAGCAAGACATTATTTTTGGCACAGGCCAAATACAGCCCAATACCCAGGTAACACCATCCCTACCATCAGGGTTGGTGTGGGGTTGGTCTGGGGTTGCTTTCTGCTCTGGGATTGCTTATCCGCAGGAGGAACTGGAAATCTTTTTGCCGTCAAGGGCAACACAGAGAGTTTTTGAGGAGAACCAGTTCCAGTCAGCCAGAAAACTGTGTCTAAGCCCATATTTAAGCCAAGACTTAAATCCAATTGACTTAAGACCTTAAAATTGCTGTCCGCCACCATTCACAATCTAATTTGGGAAATTTTAAGGTAAAATTTGCATTGCAGAGTTGGAGAAAATGCCAAAATCAATACAACTTCAATACATACTTAATTGGGGCATTAGGTCTTTACTCTGGGGTAAATGTTTATATATATATATATATTTATTTATTTATTTATATATTTTTTATTTTTTATTTTTTTATTTTTTTCATTTAATCATTCTGCTGTCTAAATGAGGTGTTTAATTTCATTTTTGTAGAGAATCACTTCAAAAAGAGCAGAAAAATTCCCATTCTAATATACTACAATTTGATGTTGAAATTCAACAAAAAGATCAATAAGCATTAGGTGTTGAATACTTTCTGGAGGCACTGTACATACTTTGATAGCTGATGGCTCCAGCACCTTCACCAGTTCCTTTGTTATTGTCTTGGGGTTCAGTTGAACCTTTTGGACCAAAGTTCTTTCAGTCCTTGGAGTTACACTATATGTTCAAAACTATGTTGAGACATGACCATTATAGCCATATATGCTTAAATATCCCATTCCAAACCATGACCATTAACATGGAGTCCATCACATGTAATGTGAATCACATGTAAATTAATCACATGTAAAGGAATCATATGAAAATGAATAAATAAATTTAAAATGGAGTTAATGGTCCACCCCCTATTGCTATAACAGCTTCCAATCTTCTGTGAAGGCTATCCACTAGATTTTGGAGTATGGGGATTTGCCCATTGAGCCACAAGAGGATTAGTGATGTCATTCAGTGATGTCAGACAAGAAGGCATGGTTTACAATCAGCATTCCAATTGATCCCAAAGGAATTCAGTGGGGTTGAGGTCAGGGCTCTGTGCAGGCCACTTGAGTTCTTCCACACCATACCTTGGAAAACCATGTCTATATGGACCTCGCTTTGTGCACAGGGGCACTGTCATGCTGGAACATGTTTGTTCCCCTTAGCTCTAGTGAAGGGAAATCATACAAAGACATTTTAGGCAATTGTGTGCTTCCAAATTTGTGGCAGCAGTTTTGGGAATGATTACATTGGTGCAATTGTCTGGTGTCCACATATATTGTAATTTTGCCTCCTTCCTGAATGATGCAGTGTGTTTGTGTTATCCCAAGATTATTTAATTTGCATACAATTCTCAATACAAATGCTTGTGGTACCTTCTGTTATTTGGAAATTGCTCCTAACGAGGAAATGGACTTGTGGAGATCTGTCATTTTTATTCTTGAGGTTGTTTGAATTTTCCCAGGTAGGGCCAAGGACTCTAAATGTAGGCCTTTAAATACAGTCCTGGGTGCACTCCCAGTTAACTTCTAATTATGAAACTTCTAAAGGTCATTATATGTAAATCTATGGTAAAATTCAATATGTGGAGTTAAAAACAATATGTGAAAAAATACTGAGATTGAATATCTTGAGCCTAGGTGTATGTAAACCTTTGTCCTCAACTGTACATATAGCCAGTTATATACCAAGACAATGTTCATGTTAGCAGTTAGAAAAATAGACTTAATACAGAGGCTCACTAAATGGACAACCACAAGCTAAATGCAAAGAATGCTGAGGGGTTTGAGAAGACAAACATACTGCAGCTAACATTAGCTATCAAATGCATCTCAGGTCAGGACCCAATTGTCTACATACAACTAAAGGAAAAAGATGTGGACATTATGGAAAAACTCCCTATGAATCAAATTGGACCATAATCATCCATGAATCATTTGTGAATAACCTCTGCAATGATCTTGAGTAAAAAAAGTAGAAGCCTGTTTACAGATTTTCAGTTGCCCTTGTTTGAATTCCTGGTGGTGGAGAGTGCTGTCTATCACATCAGTACATAATCTCCCATAGTTGTTCAGTTGGTCAGAACTCATGACCGTTAAGGCCATAGCATATGATTTACCTAAGGTTTATTCTCATTGGACCATCATGTCCTGTGAATCTAAGCATTGTAATCCTGGATTAGACAACTCCCATTAGAAATGTTTCCTCATAGGATAAATGTGATCAGTCGAAAGACTTGATTTGTAGTGACCCTTGCCTCTAAGTGAACAAGTGGACCCATTCCAAGCCAGCAAAATTGTCCCAAAATAATCTCCACAGCATGATAGAGCCAGCAGTTTTCACTTTAATTTGTCCTCTGTCTTTCTTTTCTCATATATCTGTCTGCTTTGAAATCTAGAATTCTGTGTGAACTACATTTGCATCTTGTAAAGCAAATCTCTGCAAACAGAGATATAAACAAAACTGGCATAAAACAAAATTACATGACTTTTTCTGTGAGCTGCTTGCATTTACATGTTTCTTTCAGATAAGCTTCCAAATCATTAATATCGATACAAGAGTGTGGTGTGTCTGTGAGTGTCTCAGATTGCTTCTAGTTCTTTGCTCCAAGCTGTCTGGGCTCTATTTTAAGCTGGGGCTGGGGGATGGAGACTCCTGAAGTGGGGAGGCATTGTAATGAAATGTTCATCAGCAGGGAAAAAATCCATCCAGACAATCCGGGAGAGATAACTGAACACTACTTTACTCTCTTTTTTAAAAAAAAAAAAAAAAAAAAAAAAAATTAAAAAAATTTTAAAAAAAAAAAAAAAAAAAAAAAATTTTTTATTTTTTTTTTTTTTTTTTTTATTTTTAAAGGAAAACAGCAAAGAAACCTCATCACTGAAACAAGGGCACTGTCTCTGTAGGGCTACCGCTATGTTATCTCGCCTCTGCCAGCCTGTCTGTTTAACCACCATGCAAGATCGTCAGAGCATCCCACATAAATCTGTCTGTTCAATTGACAACCACTTTGTCAGGTTGATCAAAACACAGGCTTGCTCTTGTGTTAAAGGTCGTCTATCACTGCTGCAGATATTTATGGACAGTTAATTCATCCTCCATTTCAAACCATCAGACAAAATCTGCAATCAGTAAACAAGACAATATTTATTTCCCTGCCTTCACCCACAGCATTAAATACAAATGTAATTGAGCAAATGACAGAAATTGAGATTGAGTGGCAGCCAAATTGTGCTAATGATTGCAGTTTTGACATCTTAAAAATCATTAAACCGTTCATCCATTGCTTTCAGCAGTGAGTAAACTGAGAGCCAATGATGCTTGACAGCGACAACCTGGGAAATCAATGGGGTCTGGAAAGTAAGACAGAGACACTCAGTAATAGGGTCCAACAACAGTGATGTCTCTGAAAAAAGAATTGAATTTCAGTTTGAAACTTGAGGCTCCTTTTGAGTTCCCATAGAGTTGAACTCATTTAGGAGACCCTGGGATCTCTTTAAAAGGGCACTTTACTGAGGAACTTCTAGCTTTTTTGTGGAGCCTTTTTATTCTGCATAGTCTGTAACAGCTAGAGGTAAAACTGTTATAGGAGAAATTCAAACTGTTTGACCATTTGGGTTAGGAGGCCTGCTACACGATTAGAAAAAAGTACTCCAGAAGAGTGCTTTGGTAGCATTCAGAAGAGGTTCACTCTGCTAGTTAGGCACTCTTCTGGGATTCAACACAAAAACTTTAAGGGTTCTTCCAGAAAGAAAGAAAAACATAGAAATCTACCTTTCTTTCTAGAATACTAACACTACTATTTGTAGTGTGAACAAAAACAATAACAACAATGAAACCAACAGTTACTACAATCTGTGTTTAGTACTGGACAAGGATCTTTAGTTTGGATAAATGGTTCTCCCTTTTCTGAAGGGGAAACCTGCTGCTATATGATTCTACATACTGTGAGCCAAAACAAATGACATTTATGGATGCTAAGGGGAGATTTTAATATTGTATGTTTAATGCCAGCCTGGAACCTGGTGATTTTGTCACACCTTTCTGCAAAAACAATTTGACGGTAAATGACTGATATGTATCCCATCATATAGAAAGCTTTTAAGCCAAACAACATGGAGTTTTCTTTTCTGTGAACAAGCTGTTGAATTAATGGCATCATCAGCTTTTCCAGTGTAGAGGTCAGATAGACAGTGCAACAGCAGGGGAGACACAGAAAAGTCCAGAAAGCTTGAATGACTGAACGGCTCCCTGCCTGCACACAGCCCACTGAAGCCCATTTTCATGCCTGTC
Source organism: Ameiurus melas (assembly GCA_012411365.1). NCBI lineage: Eukaryota > Metazoa > Chordata > Actinopteri > Siluriformes > Ictaluridae > Ameiurus > Ameiurus melas. The sequence goes on along the minus strand of CM022768.1, from coordinate 13,095,262 downwards.
ATGGCCTGATTTATCTTGTTTAGAGGAGTGAGATTGGCTTTCTGATAAAGCCGAGGATGTAGGCTTGCATTGCCTTGAGGCAGCGAGATAGATAGGCTGCCTTGGTGTGTCACAGTGTAAAAGATTGATTTGTGGTGGATGTGGTCTTGGGGATACAGGATTCTGGAAGCACACTGACATTGTGGTTTTATACTCTATTAATTGGAAAGGTCTTCTTGGCTGGTGCTATGCTGTTATAAAAATATAGCAGATATGTGTTATGTACCAGGGGGCCTTGATATTTAAAATGGAAATGATTTCCATGCAAGCATTTATACTGACAATTGCTTATTCAATATTGCATTATTCAGAGATGCTGATCTCCCCTGATCAAATCATATATTAAATAAATAAATAGTCATGTGTAAATTGTTTGTACAACAATTAATCTCTCAAGGGTTGCTTGTTGAGCAACTGAAAATGCCCTCAAGCAATTCAACATTGCACTTGTGTATAATTTTTTTGTTTAACTGTTTTTGTTGTTGTTTATTTTTCATATAAGAACTCCGGTGCTTTTACGAAGCCACAATAATAATTACACCAGTGGAAGATCCTCGCAAGAATAGAAAGACAAACACAGTGTGTGTGTGTGTGTGTGTGTGGGTGTGTAAGGACATTTGTCTGGGTCTTTTCTTCAATACACAAATGGAAGCTTGTAGATTTTGATGTCCCATAGCATTAATTTGCTTAATAAATAATTATACCAATAAGCAGTCCTCCCAGGGATAATAAGACAAACATGTCTGGGTGTTTCTACAAGCGAGTGTATTAAATGTCATCCAGTGGTGGAGGGGATTTGGCTGCATTCCTCTTTTAATGGTCTAACATTTCACTGTGGTACAGGTTTGGTGTGATTGTATATTCTCCAATTCTCCAAATGCATTCAGTCACTGCAGTTGGATAAATGTCTAGGGTTTTTTATGCAACAAATGAACAAAAACTTTGGCAATAATAGCCTATGGTAGCATTTACGTCTAGCTAAAATTACAGCTTTACCCTTTCAGACTTATAACTAACAAGTACTGAAGTAATCTATTTCATTAACTGTGTTGTCTAGACAGCTGTAAGTATCTAAGGCCTGACATCTAGTGTTGAAAATGTGTAACAACTACAATACTTTTCATTTTTTTCAATTTTTCAAAAAAAGATCTCTATTATTCTTAATCATCTTGCAGGCTTCCATGTATAAGTGTCTCTGTATGTTCAGTCATAATTATGGAATACTCTTCTTGTTAGTGTTCAGGGCTCAGTCTAGGTTAAGATTTGGTTGAAAGCCGATTTGTTTAGTCAGACATTTTGTTAAATAGCTTATCTCTGGTGTTTCGTGAGCATAGAGAGTCTAGCGTGATTACTCAGGTTTGTTTACAATGACAAGATTGGGCGCTTTATGTCCCAAGGTGCCCTCATGTCTGTGCTCTTCCTTTTAGTTATGCTGTCATAACTAAGAGTCCGGCTTTCACTCTGATCACAATATGCATTCTTTTTAACTCAGAGTGCACGCCTGTTGCCTGATGATACGCTGGTTGCTGTGATGCTGTATTATGGCACCACCAAATGTCTGGATTTGCCTCGCTGAGTGTGATTCCTTTGCTCCTGCTTCTTCATCTCTGAGATCATGACTTATGATTAACCTTCCTGCTGTAACAGATAATCACACCTGGATACTACAGAGACATGCACAATCCCCAATTTTCTCTGTCTGGGGATAAATAATGTTATCTTATCTTACTTTCCAACAGCTTCTATGCTGATGCCTCACCTTCCTGCTGATGTTGATAATCTTAGCTGTGTACAGTAAAGAATTGCACTTCACACAGACATTCCCCTGGGCCAATTATTTAGCTGCAGTTACAACAGCAAGCATTCTGGGATATGTCTCTGCCAGCTTTGCACATCTGGACCCAGATATTTTTCCCCATCCATCTTATAAAAATTGCTCAAGCCCTATCAGATTGGATGGAGACCATTGTATGTCAGCAATTTGCCGTAGATTCTCAATCAGTCTTGGCCATTCTAACCCACTCCAGTGAAGCTTGGCGGTATGCTGCGTGTTGTTGTGCTGTTGGAAGGTGACTCTGGAATGAAGTTTCTTTTTGGATTGGCCTGTCATTGACTCCATCCATTTTTCCCTCAGCCCCAATTAGTTTCCCAGTCCCTGTTGATGGAACACATCCCCACAACATGATGCTGCCAGCACCATACTTAAATGTGGTGTTGGTTTTCTCAAACTGATGAGCAATGTTTTGTTTTCTGCCAAACCTACTGCTTTGTGCCAAAGCCTCAAAGGTCTCATTGGGGGTCAAGGTGGATAAGTGATTAGCACATTTGCCTTATACCACTGGGGTTGGGTTTATTGGTGCTTGGGCTTATTGAGTTGAGAATTTATCCCAACTGACCAAGCCACTGAGTGGTGACGGTGGCAAGGAAAAACTCCCTAAGATGTTTTAAGAGGAAGAAACCATAAGAGGAACCAGACTCAGAAGGGAACCCATCCTCATCTGTGTAGCAACAGATAGTGTGAAAAAGTTCATTATGAATTTATATGAAGTCTGTTTGGTCTTAGAAGCAGCCGTAGTCCGAGCAGTCTGGAATTGGAGTAGATATGAGCTCCATTCAGAGGTAGGGCATCCAAAACGGATCAGGCAGGTAAATCAGGAGCTCCTGTTTGAGTCTGGTTCGTTTCCTCTAAAGGTTTCTTCTTCATGTCACTTCACAGAGTATTTCCTTGCTACTTTAACCTCTAGCTTGCTCATTAAGTATCGAAATCTACACCTGTATTGCCATAAACATGCTATGTGACAAGATCTATTGTTAAAAGCATTATACAAATAAAATTTAATTGAACTGAAATCAGAAACTAGTGAATTTCCTACAACAATTGGATTGTGAATTGACTGGGACATATTAAGAATATTTTATTACTGTTTCATAAATGATGCACAACCGTGTGCTGTGATAAACTCACTGTTTTAACATAAATAAGTGGAATCCTGCCCTCTAAATTTAATATTAAAGTATTCAACATGTTTATGGATTTAATAACTGTAGTTGAAGGGGAAAAAAAACCATCTCTGTAATTTTGAATGAAATACGTGTGAGTCAAATCTTTTTAAAAGAGTTTATTACAGTAAAACCATTGTAATGTATCTACATACCAACAAAAGGACAATGCAACAATTTCTCAAGTGGCTGCAATGGAATAATAGGCCCACATTCATCAAGCTTTTAGAGACAAAATGCAGGCAAATTCACTACCAAGAAAAATTCTATACACACACACACACACACACACAAAACATTATCTATTCAAAGTAATAGATCAAATAAATAATTGTATACACAGAACATGCAATATAGTGAGAACATGATCCAACACTGTTGACTTTTGTCTAGTCTATTACCTCTAGTACAAATTAGATTTGCAACATCAGATACTCCTGCTTATTTACTGAACAAAAATCTCTGAGCATGCTCTGTGGTCACAATAATTGTTTATTTCATCTCTTCCAGGTGTGTTCCAGTAAGAATTAACAGAATGAGATTTCCTGAAAACAAGTTTACCCTTTAGCGTCTCATTGAGAAGACTGTTTTTTATTATTATGCAGGTGTATGAGCTTTCATGACATGTCACAAGAAACTCCAGGATCATAACACTATGTTTGCATATATTACTCTGACCCAGTAGAGTTCTTACTCTGAACCACTACTAGATAATGAGAAGTACTGTATATTCCCAGTAGTTTCAGTATGTTTATAAAATAGTTTGGGTCAGGTTACTCAAATATATAATAATAGAGACTATTTATTTTCTTAATTTTTCTCCTCTGTTTTCATTTCTATTTTTTCCCTTATTTTCTCATCTGTTTTCTGTTCTGCTTTCTCCTCTTCTCTCTCTGGAGCTTCACATGGAGCCACCACTGATTCTGGTTGCGCCACCATAGCTGTCTTTTTAGATGTTTCTGTTTGCGGAGGGAGAAGATATGTACTGTAGATATAGAATTTATTTTCTAAATCACTTTTGATACCTGTAGAGGTCACAAGATAACCATAATTACCTCTGAGATAGCTTCTGTGGAAGTAGTGACACAGCATGAGGCCAAAGAAGAGAGCAAATCCAATGCAGCCAGTGATCATGCCACAGAGGAGGAAACTATAGCTGCCTTTTGACTGAATAATCTAAAGCCAATATCATAGACATAATTAGTCTACATGATGTCAAAACTTGAAAATAGCTGGAAAAAAAAACCCTATTTCATACCGATCCAATCATGACTTGGAGGACCATTTCTCCCATCCCTGCACAGGTCACTACTACAGTGGTGGCACATCCTGAGAAAATAGAGTGATGAGATATGTGTGTGAGGGTTTGCTGCCCAAAATGTGAAATGTATTAAAAAAAAGATTGCGTGTTTTGCATAAGCATTCACCCCCTTTAACTTCATCCCCATTTTGTAGTATTACAACCTGGAACTTAAATGGACTTAATTGGGATTTTTGCCATTCAGTTTACACAATATGTCTAATATTTTAGGGTGCAATTTTTTATTGTGATAAAATTATTAATTAAACAAAAAAAGCAGACAGTTGTTTGGTGCAGTAAGGTCTTCTGGATATGCTGCTGTCTGCCTTACCCTTCTCTAGGCAGAGTCCAGGTTATGCCATATTCCAGATTTGTGACATATAATCCCAATTAAGTACATTTTAGTTCCAGGTTGTAAAATTACAAAAATGTGGAAACGTTCAAGGGGGTGAATATGTTTCATGGCATTGTAAGAAGTATTTTACAGACCAAAAAAAGCCAAAATATTTAAATAAATAAACCAGAGTAAAAAAAAAAAAAATAATACTGAGGTTACCGAACTACCGTACCTTACAGCATTATATATAGCTAGGACTAGGACTTTAGGACACTAATTACAGCCCTCAAAAGTAAAAAAAAAAAAAAAAGAAGAAGCAATATGTAGTCTACATATGGATATCTATGACATACCTTGATAGTTTAGAATGTCCTCAGTGTAAGCGAGCATGCATGGAAAGATGCTGCTGAGGAAAAGTCCGAGTAAACATGTCCCTACGAACAGGAATATGCTACTAGTGTAGAAAATCAGCAGTAGAGATACTGTCACTATAACACCAGCCTGAGGAACACATAGAGATACAGAGACAGGGTTTAGTAGCAAGTGTGTACATACACTGTAAAACATTCAGGTGGTTATAAACCTGAGTAAACTTAACTTGAAGATACCCTTTGTTCAACTCAAAAAGTTACATTTGACAAGTTTTACAAGTCAAGACAATGAATTACTTTAAGTTAAAAACATTTTAAACTTATAAACTCGAGTTCAAGTTTTACAGTGTAGTAACTGAAATCGTAGAACTATATCAAGACATTTACCAGGCTAAACATGAGCAGGTACATTGGTCTGAAGCGATAGGAAAGTGGAATGGACATCAACCTTCCTCCGGTGATAGCAGCCCAAAAGATGCAGGGTAAATAGCCAGCTGTTTTAGCATGTAGTGACATTGGAGCCGACACAGCATATGTATACGCAAAACCAGCATAGGCGCCCTATAACCAAGATTCAGGGTCTGTTACACATGATTCATAAAGCTATATACAATATGTATACACTATATGGTCAAAGATTTGTGGTCACTTCAACATCACACCCATATGTGGTTCTTCCCCAAACTGCTACCGCAAAGTTGGAAGCACATAATTCTATTGAATGTCTTTGTATGCTGTACTGTCCCTTTACTGGAACTAAGTGGCTCAAACCTGGTCCAGCATGAGAATGCCCTTGTGCACAAAGCAAGGTCCATAAAAATGCCAATGTTGGTGTGGAAGAGCTCAAGTGGCCTGCACAGAACCCTGACCTCAACCCCACTGAACACTTTTGGGATGAATTGGAACACTGAGACCTCTTCACCCGACACTAATTCTCCTATGGCTGAATTGGCAACTCCCGAGCGCCGCATTCCAAAATATAGTAGAAACGCGTTCTCATAAGAGTGGTGATTATTATAACAGCAAAGGGGGACTAAATCTGGAATGGGATGTTCAAAAACACATATAGGTGTGATGGATAGGTGTTCACAAACCTTTGGCCATATATCGTTTATATCTATATACAGGAGATACAGTAATGACTGCTGCTCACCACAATGCCATCAGTCATGAAGAGGACCAGTCCTCCCAGAATATGGACTCCAAAGAATGAGGCAGGAAGTTCACGCAGGTTATCATTCATACAGCAGCTGAAAAGGTCTCCATGGCCTAGAGTAATGGAGAAAGTAATTCAGAAACTCCAAAACATCAAAATAACAGGACAACCTGATCTGTTCTTTATCTGTACCTCCAGGTTCTTGATCTTGTGCTTCTGGGCATTCAGCAGTGTTGGTCTCCATGGCCAGCTCATCTTTGTCCAGAAGATGTGGAGGGCTATTCGGGCAGCATAGGATCAGTTTCTCGTAGTACATTAGCACAAGTACTGCAATAGGTACTGGCAACTGGAACAGAAATGACTTAATTTTAGGACCCACTTTCCTGCCTGGTTCCTATTTTCTTTCACTCCATCTACACTCTAAAAATGTCCAATTATTATTATTCTCAAATGGGTTTAGTTTGTTTCAGCTATCTTGAATCTTGCAATGTCTGTATGTGTATTGTACATAGACGTCTTTGTTTGTCTTGTGTCTCTGTGTAGTGTTTGTAGCATTGCAGCATTCTGAACTCATAGGCTATTTAGTTCCATACGTCCCTCAGTTCTTAGACTCTCACTTTGTGCATTTGAAACTTTTGCACTTTGTGCATTTTTAAACTACCCCCTTTTGTTCCAATGTGATACATCTGCAAGTTGTCAGTTTCTCTTTGATGCAATAGTCAAAATGAAAAGGTAATATGTTACACCAGAATTTCCCAGCACCATCCACAGAGAGGGCAGCTGGTGTTCGTAAAAGCTATGAAGCAGGTAATCACAGACAGAACTCTCACCCTCTCTTAGGTTTCTTGAGAGTCATAATATTAATTGTAATCCATCCATCCATCCATCTTCAACCGCTTATTCCTGCTTCAGGGTCACAGGGAACCTGGAGCCTATCCCAGGAAGCATCGTGGACAGGGTGCCAGTCCATCGCAGGGCACAATCATATACACACTCACACACCCATTCATACATTATGGACAATTTATCAAGCTGCCAATCAACCTACCATGCATGTCTTTGGCCTGGGGGAGGAAACCGAAGTACCCGGAGGAAACCCCTGCAGCACGGGGAGAACATGCAAACTCCGCACACACATGGCCCCGGCGGGAATCGAACCCCGGACCCTGGAGGTGTGAGGCAAACGTGCTAACCACTAAGCCTCCGTGCGCCCCATTAATTGTAATCTTTACTGTTAAATACATGATGATTTAATCTATACATGATTTTCCATTCAAGGCTTAATTTAAACACTAAAATGAATATCTTGTCAGTGTCCAAAATTTCCCCAAAAGCTTTTTAAAACAAGAGTTGCAGGAGATTGCTCAATAGCTTACATTAATCAGGGCCATGATCCAAAAAGCATAGGACACATTGGACTGCTCCATGATTCCTTCAATGTGCTGTGAGTGGTTGTGAAGTAGTGGACTCCTGAGGCCTGCCAGACTGTGTCTGAAGTGGTGCATTATTGCCTCATCCTCGGTGCTGTTCATACTGGAACAGTGCTCCGAAAGAAAAGGATCTGCGATCAGGGGACTTAACAGAGCACCAAAGCCAATGAAGAAGTGCAATGCCTGGAAGACAAAGGGAGGCAAAATTGATTGTGTCTATCCAATTTTTGTCCACCTGAAGAACGCTCATGAAGTTCTTTCACAATGTAAACAGCTGTTTAAAGCATGAATTATTATTTTTTAAAAACATTTTTAAGGTTCTTTTTAACAGGCCAAAAAATGTATGTTACAGGTTTTACTTAAATTAATGAAATATCTACCTATCGATACTGTATATATGTACAGTGCCCTCCACTAATATTGGCACCCTTGGTAAATATGAGCAAAGAAGGCTGTGAACAAATTGTCTTTATAGTTTAACCTTTTGATCTTTTGTTCAAAATATTCACAAAAATTCTCTGCTCTCATGGATTTCAAACAATTGCAAACAAAACACAGGTTTATAAAAAAATATATATGTTAAATACAGGTGTGCAACAATAATTTCTCAAACAGATCAAATAGATTTTTCGCAGTTTTAAGGGATGTATTAGCATAATTGTTTTTACTAAAACATTTTTATTATATACAGTATACTGTATACACCAGATACTGAAAGCAAAGGTTCACATACTTTTGCCACTCACAGATACGTAATAATGGATCATTTTCCTCAATAAATAAATGATCAAGTATAATATTTTTGTCTCATTTGTTTAATTGGGTTTTCTTTATGAACTTTTAGGGTTTGTGAGAAAATCTGATGATGTTTTAGGTAATATTTATGTAAAAATATAGAAACTTCTAAAAGATTCACAAGTCCCACTGTATCTTCTACTGAATTAATGCTGTATCTATTCAATCAATGTAGTGAATCTACTTAATGTTTAAAATGACTATTTCTATCTAAAGAGGTACAATAGATATGTGTGTATTCACTCAGTCACCTGTAGGAAGATTGCAGAGTCTTTCCGGTAAAGCACCACCAACTGAATATTTGCAATTGTATCAATGATACCCATTGCCAGTCCTGACACAGCCATGGCTATGGCTAATTGCAGCACATTGTAGCAGAGAGGAATGATGGCAAAGATCAGAGAAATGAGGAGAGATGACAGGAGGAGAGCAGAGAGGGCACTGAACAACCTGAGAATCAGACAGACAGAGAGAAGGGCGGGGGGATGTCGACAAAGGTTCTTAATGAGTTTAATATATGTCCATAGCACTGTTATGTTCACAAAAAGATCCCTTGATTATTTGTCATGTATCATCAGTTCTTTTTATCATTTTTGTTGTGGCAAAATTTCTGAGCATTTGACAACCTGGCCTGTTGTCAAGGTTGCTTTATGAACGGTTTCAAACATGGACTGTAAAGATTTTACTACTATTTTGCTATTAGCTGTGGCCCATGCTTTGCTTTTAGCCCTGGAGCATATTGTGCATGCACTTATTGAATGATGTGAATGCTTGTGTGTGTGTGTGTGTGTGTGTGTGTGTGTGTGTGTGTGTGTGTGTGTGTGTGTGTGTGTGTGTGTGTGTGTGTGTGTGTGTGTGTGTGTGTGTAAGTGTGAGAGAGAGAGAGAGGTATACAATGTTTAATCTCACATTGTTTTCTAAATTGTAACACTTCTCTGTATACTTGTCATAATACCAAAACCAAAATGCCACCCACAGTAATTAAAATGGCCATTTTTTTGTTTGTTTGTTTAACAGTTCCCTTCGAAAATTTTCTAACAACAAGCAAGGTCAATTCTATTTTTTTTTTCGCTATACATTTTTGTTTAAGATTTTTTTTTATTATTAATATGAGATGATGGATATTTTAGCTTTCATTTCATATTTATATCTACAGTCTCCTCCAATACTATTGAAATGGCAAAGAAAAATTATCTTAGTGCTAAACACCAAAGACATTTGGCTTTGAGATCAAAAGATGGATATGACATGAGAGTTTAGGATTTCAGGTTTTATTCCCTGGTATTTACATCTACATGTCTTATACAACATAAAACATCACCTTTTGAGTCAGACCACCCAATTTATGTGAGCAAAAGTATAAGAACATAAGTCTTGAAGTCCATCCATCCGGGGTACACCCTGGACTGGGCACCAGACAGTCCATCGCAGGGCACAATCACATACACACTCACACACCCATTCATGCACTAAAGACACTTTAGACATGCCAATCAGCCTACTATGCATGTCTTTGGACTGGGGGAGGAAACCGGAGTACCCAGAGGAAACCCCCGCAGCACGGGAAGAACATGCAAACTCCACCGGACCCTGGAGGTGTGAGGCGAAAGTGCTAACCAGTAAGCCACCATGCACCCTAAGTCTTGAAGTCAATTAAATTAAATAACACTTAATATCTGGTTGCATATCTCTTGCTTGCAATAGCTGCATCAAGTCTGTGACTCATTAGCATTATCAAATTGTTGGTTTCTTCTTTTGTTATGCCAGTCTAAAAACTTTCACTTTTCCCTCTGATGAAGTCCTTTGTTTAGTTGGCAATGTATTTTGGGTCATCGACTTGCTGCATGATAAAGTTCCTCCCAATAAGATTGGATGCATGTCTCTGTAAATTGGCAGACATATTGTTTTTGTAAACTTCTGAATTCATTCTGCTGCTACCATCATGAGATGTCATCAATAAAGATTAGTGAGTCTGTTCCAGAAGCAGCCATGCAAACCCAAGCCATGACACTACCTCCACGATGTTTCAAACATGAGCTTGTATGTTTAAGATCAGGAGCAGATCCTTTCTTTCTCCACACTTTGGCCTTTCCATCACTTTGGTAGAGGTTAATCTTGGTTCCAGAACTTTTGTGGCTCATCTCTGTATTTCTTTGTATATTCCAATCTGACTTTCTGATTCTTACTGCTGATGAGTGTTTTGCATCTTGTGGAAATGGCCTCTATATTTCTGCTCTAGAAGTCTTCTTGAAATGCTGGATTCGATATCTTCACCCCTGCCCTGTGAAGGTTGTTGGTAATGACACTAACTGTTGTTTTGGGTTTTTTTTTTTTTTTACAACTCTCAAAATGAGAAACTCTCAAACTACTGTTATTTTCCTTGGTCAACCTGTCCCATGTCTGATTGCTAGTACACCAGTGATTTCTTTTTCAGGACATTACAAATTGTTGTACTGGCTGTGCGCAATGCTTGTACAATGGCTCTGATTGATTTCCCGTCTTTTCTCAGATTTAAAAACCAGCTCTCTGGTTTTCATGTTGGTTTATCCTTTTTAACAATAAATGCAGCCTGTGTAAAACCTAGGGCTTAATCCAAGAATGGACATTCAGAGCTATTATTTCTTTAAACATTCTTTATACAAGAAGCATGTGCATAATAGAAAAGCTGAGTGGGTTACTCTACATCACTTAAAAGGTGATACATTTAGAATTTTTTATTGTTTAGGTCAAAAACATTTGTCTTTGTTATAAAAAAAATACACAAATATTTTACCAATAAGACCCACATTGAATAACACCAAATAACTCCATAGTGGATCAGATGCATAATACACTAAGGAATTAATACAGGAATATTGCCTCAGTACCACTGTTTTATTTGATCATGAGAAAGTCCTTTTTTTTTTTTTAAATAACAATAAATTGGAGATTGGGATTATCCAATTCCATACTGGAGTTTCAAAATTGGTGACCTTTTACTATGAATACATACAAACAATCAGTTGACTTGTGCAAAATTTGATTTGTCTCTTCATAAACTCTAAATGCAAATGTCTTTGTTGGAGAATAAATCCCCATTTTCATTTCCCATGAATATACTTTATATAATGCAACAGCGAACTCACATTTTCTTGAAAACGCCGCCAATCGAACTGCCAATAAGTAGACAGACCTGCTGCGAGAAGAAAACCCAAGTGATCTCCTGTAGTGTTGAGTTTGTCTGACATTTCAGATCTAATATAGTCGGCCCCAGGAATGCTATACAGAGTCCAAAACTAAAGAACACACTCCAATATGTCAGTGTGTGCTGCCAGTTCTGTTTGAAAAGTGTAACAAGACGCTCCTCAATAAACATGCTATCCTCAGAATGAACTAATTATTGAATGTAAGGGTTCTTGAAGATTATGAGGATATCCTGCTCACACTTTCTTTGCTAAGGTCTAGATAGTCAGAAAGTAGCAGATAAAGTTCGATATTTATAGAGGCGTTGACGATGTCACAGTAATAGATTTCAGGTTAATACCTGAAAGGGAGGATGCAACAGAGCTTTGTCTAGAGCTGTCAATGATTTTCATGTATGGCATCATGTTGAAATCGACTTTTCAGTGGAAACTATAATTTTATGGTTCAGTCCCTCTCTCCTGCATCTTACGGGGTTAATTAGTGTGTGAGACTTGAAGTTCATGATGTCCGTCTTGTGGTCTACATAGATTTTAAGCAACTGGAGTATTTATTCTTCTCAATTAGTAAATAAAATTCATTGATCCTAAAAGGTGACATACCGTATCTGGCTTTTATTTAAAAAATATATATGTATATGTAAAAAATGTAAATACCACCACTTGGAGATGATGTTTTATTACAGTTTAATCAATATTATTCCCACAGATCAAGCGAAATGATACAAAATAGCAATTAAATAAGGAAACCTAAATCTTTGTGGCTCTTACTGGTCACTTTAATATCCTAATTGGATTCAAATGCTTTATTAAAGACAGGAGGACTTGGAGAGTAAACCCATTATTCCTATTGATACAAAACTTTTTTTTTTAAAACAAGATTATTCCTATTGATAATAGACATTACTAGTATTAAATGTAAACATGCATACACCAATCAGACATGGTAAATGGTAAATGTGCACTTATATAGCGCTTTTATCCAAAGCACTTTACACTGTGTCTCATTCACCCATTCATACACACACTCACACACCAGTGGTAGCAGAGCTGCCATGCAAGGTGCTAACTTGCCATTGGGAGCAACTTGGGGTTCAGTGTCTTGCCCAAGGACACTTCGGTATGTTAACACAAATACACGGTATGTTAAAAAAATCACGGACACAACACAAATACCACAGAAGAGCTACTGTAAATTGTTAAACGCATTACTGCTGCCTGTGATAGAAAGGTGTCAACACATAGTACATCATAGCTTGCTGCGTATGGGGCTGCATAGTGACAGACCATTCAGAGCTCCCATGCTGACCCCTGTCCACTGCTGAAAGCACCTACAATGAGCATCGATGAGCACTGATGAGCATCAGAACTGGACCAAGGAGGAATGGAAGAAGGTGGCCTGGTCTGAGGAATCACGTTTACTTTGATATCTTGTGGACGGCCGGGTGCGTGTGCGTCGCTTACTTGCGATAAAAGATGGCACCAGGATGCACTATGGGAAGAAGGCAAGCCATCAGAGGCAATGTGATACTCTAGGCTCTATTATGCTAGGAAACCGTGGGTCCTGCCTTTCATGTGGATGGTTATTTGAGACTTACTATCGACTTAAACATTGTTGCAGACCAATTACACCCCTTCATGGCAACAGTATTCCCTAATGGCATTGGCCTATTTCAGCAGGATAATGCGCCCTGCAACACTGCAAAAATTGTTCAGGAATGGTTTGAGGAGCATGACAAGGAGTTCAAGGTGTTGACTTAGCCTCCAAATTCCCGAGATCTCAATCTGATCGAGCATCTGTGGGATGTGCTGGATGCTGGACAAACAAGTGCGATCCATGGAGGCCCACCTCGCAACTTACAGGACTTTAAGTATGTGCTGCTAACGTCTTGGTGCCAGATACTACAGCACACCATCAGAGGTCTTGTGGAGTTCATGCCTTGACGGGTCAGAGCTGTTTTAAAGGCACAAGAGGGACCTACACAAGATTAGGCATGTGGTTTTAATCTCATGACTGATCTGTGTATATGGTGTGCCTAAGGTCTCAATAAAATTATAAGTATTTTGGCCTTTTTTGATTAAATTACATCAAGATTCATTCATTAATCATCAATAACCACTTTATACTGGGAAGACTGAGCATAAGGCCACTATACACATGCACATTTGTATAATTATTCACACCTAGGGGCAATTTAGCATATAGCCAGTTCCCGTAATGGCATGTTTCTGGGAGATGGGAGGAAAACTGGAGGAACTCCATGCAGACTCATGAGAACATTTAAAACTCCACACAGACAGTAACCAAAGGATCAAACCAGAGATCCTGGAGCCGTGAGTCGCTACTCACTGCACCACCGCCATGCCAGATAGCTCTAGAGTCTAGTTGTTGCAATAAAATTCAATAATTTCTAACATTTCTCAGTTCTTCTCACATTTCTCAATTCACTGCTTTAATCCGATAATCTTTTCAGAGCAGAGGTATGAAGGTAGAAGCAGAGGTATGTCTTAGAGTGCAGACATATCCATTGATGAAGCCTTCTACAGATGAGTGTTTTTATTATTAACACACATTAACAACAGTAACTCATCTCTCACTTCCTCTTCATGAGTTACACTGACACAGAGGGTCTTAATGAAACACGTTTTTAACTGAGAACTCTAATGTTTCCTAGTGCTTCAACTCGTCAGTGTTAAACTTTAACAACACATTTCCTGTCAGAGTTACACAAAGGGGTTCAGAAGTAGCCAGCAGATGAGTTACATATGGATTGGAGAATGTTCACAAATGCTCATTGTGCAATGCTGATGTGTTAGATGGCTAATCAGGTGCACGTTATACAACAGGATTTGGTGTAATTCAGATGTAATAGTTATTTTGCACTAGTGGTTTTCTACAACTGGAATTCTCTTTTCTTCTTTCTTTTCCCGCATGTAACACGCTGGATTTCATGTTGACACCGTTGGTAAATATGAGCAAAGAAGAATGTGAAAACTTGTCTTTACTTTCAAACCGTTTGATCTTTTGTTTAAAAAAAAATGTTAATGAAAATACTCTGATCTCATGTATATTAAACAATTGAAAATAAAACAGGTTTATCAAGAAAAAATATATCTCTTAAATATAGGTATGCAGCAGTTATTGGCACCTTTTTAGTCAATACTTTGTGCTACCTCCCTTTGCCAAGATAACAGCTCAGAGTCTTCTCCTTTAATGCCTGATGAGGTTGGAGAATACATGACAAGGGATCTGAGACCATTCCTCCATACAGAATCTCTCCAGATTCTTCAAATGTCGAGGTCTACGCTGGTGGACTCTCCTCTTCAGTTCACCACACAGGTTTTCTATGGGTTTTATGTCAGGACCTTGATTTTGTGGCCAGTGAACCATTGTGTTGGTTTTGATATGTTTTGTATCATTTGTCCTGCTAGAAGATCCAACCATTGCCCATTTTATGCTTTCTGGCAGAGGCAGTCAGGTTTTCATTTACTATCTGTTGATATTTGATAGAGTCCGTGATGCCATGTATCCTAACAAAATGTCCCAGTCCTCTGGCAGAAAAACAGCCCCAAAACATTAAAGAGCCACCACCATATTTAACCGTGGGCATGAGGTACTTTTCCATATGGCTATCTCTCTCTGTGTGCCAAAACCACCTCTGGTGTTTATTGCCAAAAAGTTCAATTTTGGTTTTATCTGACCATAGAACCCGATCCCATTTGAAGTTCCAGTAAACTGAAGAAGTTTACTGGCAAACTGAAGAAGCTCGAGACAAGAGTAGATAAATTTTTCTTTAAACACTTCCGCTGGTGGTGATGTAGGTGACTCCGGATTGTAGTTTTGGAGACTTTCTGACCGCAAGACGCAACTAATTTCTGCAATTCTCCAGCTGTGAACCTTGGAGACGTTTTGGCCACTCGAACTGTCCTCTTCAGAGCGTTGAAATTATATAGACACACATCCAATTCCAGGTTGATTTATAACATTTCCAGTCGACTGGAACTTCTTAATTATTGCCCTGGTGATGGAAATGGGTATTTTCAATGCTATTTTCTTATGGTCACTTCCCATTTTGTGAAGCTCAACAACCTTTTGCTGTACACAACAGCTATATTCCTTGGTCTTACCAATTGTTATATTTTTCTTATATATATATATATATATATATATATATATATATATATATATATATATATATATATATATATATATATATATATACACACACACACACATTTTTTGGATGAACCTGTTGTTTGCAATTGCAATGAGAGCAGAGTATTTTTGTGAACAAAATATCAAAAGGTTAAACAATCTAGACAATTTTTCACAGCGTTCTTATTTACCAAGGGTGATAATATCAGTAGAGGGCACTGTATGCCTCATATTCCTCACTCATTCATTAGTATATACTGGACCAGACTTGTTTCTTTAGATACTGTATCAGGACTCATACAATACTTTAAATGCAAGATACGTTTTATTTTTCTTTGTAAAACAAAATATTCCAAAAAATCAGATCAGCTCAATTAAAACAATTTTTTTTTTAGTTTTAGTTGTATTTTAGATAAATTATCATAGATTGAAAGGCTACATAACTGGACAAAGTTAGAAGTCATGAAAATAGACAAAAGAAGCAGAGAAAGCTCAGGATGGTGATGAACTGAATAACATTCTGCTTCACCACCCAACTGGCTCCACAGATAATTTATCTGAAAGGCATCTATAAGCATCAAAATACTTTAAAAATACACATATGAAGCATCACAAAGTCAATAATAAGGTTGTTACTAGCTCGCTTCTGACAGTCTGTCTGACACTCATACATCCAAATCATCATACACTTTCCTGTCACACCATCTAAACATTACTCACAACATGTAATGCCACTCCATGTAACTGCGTTACTACAATGCAATTATAGGCTACATATAAACTGCAGAAATGTTCAAAGCAAAACTGTTTTAAAAGCATTTTAAATGTTAACATCTTTTAATGTCATTTTTTTCACCTGTTGTGAGAGTACAAGGCGATAACCAAGGTATAACCTTTCACTCTTTTCCAGCACACAAGCTTTTTGCAAAACTGGTTTGAAATTAGTTTGAAAATATGCTTCTATTTGGAATTGAAAAGATCAAATTTTTTATTTATATATATATATATATATATATATATATATATATATATATATATATATATATATATATATATATATATATATATATATACACACATACATACATACATACATATATATATATATAGATATTTTTTTTTCTTTTTTTATGTTTACACACAACTTGTTGAGTAAAGCCTGAATTGAAAACTGATGGCAGAGAAAGTGGTGGTCTGTGGTTAAAGACAATGAAACTTGCTGAAACTGAACTGATATGGTGGTTAATTTGGCGCTCTACAAATCCACATAGCAGCTCGAAGACAGGAAGTCTAACACATTCACTTAACTATAAAACGAACCTGGCCACAGCTATGAAAAGCATTTAACAGAGTCAGATCATACAAGCTTTGCTTATGTGGTGAACTAGCATAAGGTTTCCCCTCAAAAACCAAATATCTTTATGGCAGTATTTATAATTTTGTATTTCGCTTCAGGTGGTTGCAGCATTAATTCACGTAGCTAACAATCCTAGCATTAGAGCAAATCATTGATCTAATATTCTAGATTTAAATCTGCAATAACGATTTTGAGAGGTTGTGACGTTGGAGCTTTAACAAAACAAATCTGCCATAAATGTTCATCAGTGAGCACTATCAAACATATCTTGATGGTGTCATAAAGTTTCCACCACTTTAAAAGGATTAAATTAGCAAAAAGGTCATCGAGCAATGCTCAATATTAATATAGATTACCATAAGTTGGATATAGAGAAAGTGGTGCGGGTACTTCAGCGATACTGTTTGCAAATAGTGTGGATGATACTTCACAGAGAGTTCATCTGAAATATTGTATTTACAGGATGAAAGAAATAAACAAACATCCAAAACACCCGAAGCAGTGCAAATGTGGTAACTAAACCCCCCCCCCCCACAAAAAAAAAAAAAAAAAAAAAAAACTTTCCCCCCCCCAAAAAAAAAACCTCTCCCCCCCCCCCCCCCCCCCCCCCCCCTCAGCCCCAGGCATCGTCCTTTTCCCCTTTCTCCTTCTCACTCTCTGGCCCTTCCTTCTCCTCGCCGTCGTTGTCCTCCCCTTCTCCGGCGCTCTCTTCAGCCTTCTCAACTGGGGGGGATTTTTTCTTCTCTCCTTTTTTCTCTCCTTTCTTCTTGTCCTTCCCATCCTTCTCCTTCTCCTTCTCCTCCTCCCTGGGGCTCTCGATGTCTTCATCCTCGTCTTTAGGGATAACTTTTTTGGTTACAACCTTCTTTGCCTTAGTCTGACGCTTTCCTCTCTTCTTTTTAGGCCCCCTGCTCACTAAAATAATAATAAAAAAAAAAGAATATATGTGGGTTAACACAGAACACATGCATGTGGCTTTGTAAAGTTTGTGCTGTGTAATAGAACACAACCTTTATCATAGTAGCTAATACCTGAAGTTCTTGTTCTGGATTTTGGGGACTTCTTGTCTTTGCTCCTCCTGCTGACTTTCACGTTCTTCCTCTTGGGCCGCCCATAGTCGCTGTCATCATCATCATCTTCCACCATAAAATCTTCATCGCTGCCTGAATCCTCTATGGGAGCAAAAACATTCAGAAGTCCTCCAATTAGGATCCTATCAACTTATTAACAGTCCATGCAATATTTTGAGATTTTTTTGTGATTGTTGCAGCAAAATGCTTGATTTTGCTGTGGCTTTTAAAAAAATTTGTGATGCGATGTGCGGAGGTGTTTTTCTTTCTTTATGAAGACTACTTGAATCGGCTATATTGCAATCGCATGATATTGTTTTGCACAGTCTTTCGCAGTGATGTTTGTTGGTAAATGAAACCTTTTTGCTGTACTCATTTTAGACGCGCGTGAATCGAAGAAGGCTTTGGCTGAATGCGTGTTGTGATGACGTCACATGGCGCGTCTTGGCAAAAATCTGCGGTAATTTAGAACAATTGCAAGCTCCTCTGAATATTGCGAAGTTTTATTGATTTTACATCCATTTCTGCGAAATCCTGGAGAGACTGACATTACATATCCTTGCTCTGCAATATATATCATCAGACATTTATTTTGTGATATAATGCATGAAAAATATTGGCACCTCCTGTATAAACATCACTGTCGTCTTCGTCTCCCTCTTCCTCCCCCTCTTCTTCTTCACTGCCTCCGTCCCCAAGAAGAATCTCCCTCTGTTTGGAGGCAGCTTTACTAGCAGCCTGCCGCACCTGCCGACCCTTCTTCTTCACAACCTTCTCTTCATCGTCACTGTCATCTGGAAATATACAATAAAGACAGTCCTCACTTACATGTACATGGAATTAACTCTTAATAATATACTATTTAGCATGTCTTCTTACCAGATTCATTAACTGTACTGGTAAGATGAACGTTTATTTTATTTTCAGAAAGGAGTCTGTAAATTAAGCAAGAAAAGTTGTAGGTGATACCTGCAGCTCTTTTCCTTTTAGCGGTCGCCTGCCTTCCCTTGCTAACCTTTTTAGTCTTGTAGTCACTGTCACCGCCGTCGTCATCCTCTTCCTCCTCACCATAGTCATTATCGTCATCACTGAGGTCCTCTGGAACAGACGAAAACAAGTTTTGTTATGAAAGACTAATGGGCTCTTTATTAAATTTGCTCGGAAACTAGTAGCAACAGAATCTTGACTTACTCTTATGGTCTTTAACTCGAGACTCATCGCTGCAAAAGACAAGACACTGGTTATTTGGACAGATGGTGTAAAAACATTTGAGGAGTGTCCTAAGTAATATGCTGAAGTGTTTGTTACTAACGGTTCACTCATTCAAAATAATTGGCAACATTATCAACGTCCACACAAAACAGCCACATGTGTATGTCTCTTAAGTCGAGCATTCAGCACATAGGTGAAGCAGTATATTTACATCATCATGACTGAAAATGAACTCTTATTTAAGAAACCAACCTCTGTT
Source organism: Ameiurus melas (assembly GCA_012411365.1). Lineage (NCBI taxonomy): Eukaryota > Metazoa > Chordata > Actinopteri > Siluriformes > Ictaluridae > Ameiurus > Ameiurus melas. The sequence goes on along the minus strand of CM022768.1, from coordinate 13,075,601 downwards.
TCACTGCCTTCTTGGGTTTGTCTGACTCTCCTTCATATTCCTCATCTACATTCATTCAAACAATTCAGGTTAATCAGACACAATAACAATAATAACAACAACGTACCAGTTACTAAGCAGTTACTAGGTGAAATGTAATTATCCCTCGCCAGTCGTGCACAGCGTGTGTGTTCATTGGTGTTTGTGATGTCTCTTATTGTTAAACATGCAAATTTGGCAATTCATTTCATTTTGCAGCTTGGAAACCACAGGAAATGATCTGGCCTTTTAAGGAACATAAATACCTGTGTGTGTGTGTGTGTGTGTGTGTGTGTGTGTGTGTGTGTGTGTGTGTGTGTGTGTGTGTGTGTGTGTGTGTGTGTGTGTGTGAGTGAGTGTGTGCACCACTTGCACAGAAGGTTATATTCTTAACCCTTAACCTCTGCATAGCCTTCTTAAGTACCAAGACTTTAGTAGTCAGTTGCACTGCATGCCAGATTATAGTATTAACAGCCTATTATTTGGGTTTATTTTTGGTCATTTAAGGTATGTTGGCCTATTAAGGACCATGCCATGTGCTGTTCAAAATTAAACCAAATAAATAGAACAAATGGCAGAACAAGCCGCATCGTAAGTATCTGTAAAGTGACTGTGCAAGGACAACAGTGCAACATCACGGATTTTAGGTCCTCTTTTTTTGGTTCTTGAATGTTCTAGACCATTAATGTTCTGATCTACATGCTTTTCAATAAAGCTAATCTAATCAGTTACCGAATATTAAATCCGAGCTACGCATGAATGTTTCGATATGTAAGAGGAACACTCACCAGCGTCATCAGACTCTTGAAACTGGGCGTAATCAACTACCCTCTTGTTCCTGTAGGCACAAATTGAAACATTTAAGTAATTCACAATGACACAACCTACTGAAAACGTACACGCCTGTCCGTTCTCAGATAGGTTCTCACAGTCCGGAGTTGGTCGTGGCGTTCCATCGGACGGTTACCTCACCGGTGACGTTTTCAAAACACGGGAACGAATTTTCGTCAGTCGCTGTTTATATGCCTACCATGCTACTTAGACCTGGTTCTTTATTTTACTTGGTGTGGTGCCTTTCCTCACAGGCGTGCCCTTTCAGCGTATAACAACGACATGATAACCAAACAACAACAACGTGACACACCTCCATGTAAGGGGGGTCTATCGAAAAAAATATATATATAAAAAAAGTTATTCCCGAAAACAAGAAAGTTGAACAATTAAGTTTTGATCAAAGATTTTCTAATATTCCTCTCACCCCAAGCTTTGTGTTCTTAAACGGTTGATGAATATCGTGCTACAGTGATATTTTTACACCGCTTTATCATACCGTGAAAACGTGAAACCGCAAACCACCCCCCTCCCCCTCCTAATACGTCAGCTATGTTTAGAAAAACACAACAAACAACAACAACGAGACTGTTTATTCCTCTTACTACGAACGAGTTCATCCACGGTCCAGTCAGTTATGACCACGTATCCGTGTGTGTTTATAACGCTGCTATGGCCGAGCTGTTACAAAGTTGAATAAACAGCCGGGACCTGCAGCAACAGATGATGTTTTGTGGAGGTGTTAGTAACGCAGCCATACTCTCGGCGCTGGGGGAGGCGGGGAGCTAACAGGCTAGCAGCGCTTCATGCTCACACACGGAGCGACGCGACATGCGACGCGCGGACAAAACTTAGCTAGGCCGTTAAAGTCTCTACACAGCTTGCCTCGTCGAATTAGTACACTATTCTATCAAATAAAAGAAACCACACCGTAGTCGGCACTGTTTAGGTCACTAGACAGCTGTCCGTGTTCTTCAGAAGCGAACTGGCAGCTGCCCAGAGAGGAAGCCAGTGACACTGGTATATTTTGATGACAAGCCTGCGTGTGCATAATGTTGGCTTTAAATACGCGACACTGGTGATAATATTTATATTGGGTGCGGGGGGTTCGGTGCCGCCGTTGTTGTTCTTTTTGCACAAAAGTACACCCAATAATCCACTGAAGTAAATGAGCTAAGCAACCCGCAGTGGAAGATTTGAGTTAACTGGTGCTGGTTAGCATCCGTGCTGCTAGCGAACATGGAGAGGTGCGAAGTGTCCACGCCGCCCGCTCACGCAGTCGCATTAACTAACAAACAAACATTTACAACAACAACAAAGCTTCGTACTAACTGCTTCAAACACAAAACACGAACGTACCTCGAAGGCCTCGCCATTCTGCAGATCGGAGTCCGTCGCGTTACTTTTCAGTGTCGCGGTAACGCTGGAGCGATATTTGGCGGCAGGTTTGGTTACACAGCCCAACCACTAGCGTGCTACTGTACGAGCCAGGTAGTTTCCAGCAGGCTAAGCTAACTCGCTTGCCGAACGTTATCGGAATAATAGCGCGATGCAAGAAATCGCGGAACTTAAAACGTTTGACTTCTACACGGTATAATGGCGTTTTGGTTTGGGGTGGGGGGGCAATGTTCTGGTTTGGCTAAGCACAGACTGGATTGACCTGGTTCTGCTTTTCGATGAATGGTAGCTAACTCGCTAACCAGCTACTATTGAGAGCATTGCGCCTGGCCTGTTGCAGCCAGGAGGCGTTTAGTGTGTGTAGAAAGTGGGATGGGACTGAGAGGCTTAAGATGCCCGTAAAATCAGGATTGGACGACCAAACTGTTCTGGAGGAGATCCCAAACTGTTCTGGAGGAGATCCCAAACTGTTCTGTAGGAGATTCCCAACTGTTCTGTAGGAGATTCCAAACTGTTCTGTATGAGATCCCCAACTGTTCTTTAGGAGATCCCAAACTGTTCTTGTTCTGTAGGAGATCCCCAGCTGTTCTGTAGGAGATCCCCAATTGTTCTGGAGGAGATCCCAAACTGAGACCATAAAATATTGTCACTGAAAGGAGTGAAAAGAAGTACAACACTGTACTTTCATGGTAGCTGGAATAGAAACAAAAAGGAAACGTTTTTTTATTAAAAATAAAATTATCCAGATGTATGTTGTGTATCTTTAAATCTATAGCTTTTACTTTTAAAGGCAATTTATGTAACTTAAAAAAATTTTAAAAAAAAAACAACACCAGAAGAAAAAAAAAAAATAAAAAAACAAAAAACAAAAAAAAAAAAAAAAAAACTTAAAATCAACATTTATGGCCCATTTATGTACCTTGAACCATTTTTTTACAAAAACCAAATTTCAAAAAAAAAAAAAAAAAAAAAAGGGCCACTAACTACAAAAAAAAAAATAAATTTTATAAATTTTTTTTTTTTTTTTGGCCCATTTATGTACCTTAAACCATTTTTTCCAATATTTAAATTTTAAAAAAAAAAAAAGATATAAAAGGGCACAAAAAAAAAAAAAAAAATAAAAATTTAAATTTTTATTTTTTTTTTTCTGAGAGTGTATTAGACATGCATTTAAGCTCTTAAGATCTTCTTCGAAGGAACCTTCAGGAAGGAAACTGAAGTAAAAAAAAATAAACAGCAGAACCATTTCATAAGCTTTATTACAGATGATTAAACAATCCTAGGAGGCGAACAGTGTTGATTCATGAACCTAAGCAGCTTTTGGGCTATGAATACCCATCACACAACAAGCATCTGATGGCTAATCAATGAGATAGTATTATTCTTTTATTAAGATAGTACCCTAGTAGAAAATAGAGTAATCAAAACAGCAGGGTAAAGTCAGCAATTGAATAAATGTGTTGAGCCTTTAGCTCCAGTTGCAGCATGAGCAACTTGTGTCAAACACCAGGCCAGTTGCACATTGCTGGAAATACGTCTGGCCTCGACTGCACTCGTAGAACTTGTTGCTGTTGGTGGCACATGGGTACAGACCGTTGGTTTTGCCAACACAGAAGGAGCTGTTCATACCACTGGTGCCACTGGAGCTTCCACTGCCAGAGCTTCCACCACTGGAGCTTCCACTGCTAGAGCTTCCTCCATTAGAACTTCCTCCACTGGCACTAGGGGTTGTGGTGCTCACTCCTGGTATTGGGGGAAGTGGAGTTGCAGGAGGACTGCAGGCTTAAAAGAGAACAAACTATCATGTTTATAGCCCAGTATTTGACACTAAATGCTTTACCAAAAGCATTTAAAAAATGAGAGGATCTCTACTGCTGTTATTAATCCTGTAGAATGTAATTCTTACATTGTTGGTCCAGGTTAAAGGCCTTGTGGAGCACATTAATTAGAGGGTATTTGCCCTGATTACAGAAAGTGCCCAAATAGTCATCCATGTCAATGGTCCACACCATAGCACCTCCAAAATTGCTTTTCATCAGCCACTGAACCTACAGAGACATTAAAAAAATAAAATAAATAAACTTTGCTTCATTCTTTTAACGGTTTGTTAACTAAACATTTGCATAGACATGGTATTGAAACATGGTATTGAGGTTAGACTAAACATTATTATGTATACCTTGATCTGGAAACTCTTGATATTGTCATAGCCAACCCACTGGTTTCCCTGATAGGCATAGGGCACATCTTGTTGAGCGTTCCACACCTCAGTTGCGCCCCCTTGCAGGAAGGTACAGATCTACCCAGGTATAAAAGATTAAACCAATGAATGCAAGCAACTATGGAATGGAAGAAAAGTCCTCTGGTACACAGAACAAACAATTTATACATAGGAAACATAATACACATAACCTGCTTGAGGGATCAAGGTACCTCAAAATAAGCCAGTTCCCCAGCTTCCTGGGTGTATTTTCCTGCTGTTCCTGCTCCAGAAATTGGAGCTCCAATTCCATGGTTGGCAGGGTTTGTCAAGGTAAAAGTGTTTCCATAGGTGGGGAACCCAACAAGAAGTTTCTCTGCAGGAGCACCATTGTTCCTCCAGTAATTCATGGCATAGTCCTTAAGAGCACCATCAGATTAGCATAAGTGGCGTTTAGTGTCATACCGAATTCAAACATAGCAATACTAATACATACAAACATAGCCAAAAGATATTGATTAGTCTATGTCTTGTAGTGGAATGTAAAGGCAGTACTAATTAGAGGGGCTTCAACAGTTTGCATTTAAAGAACATGAACAGATGAGTGGCAAAATGTCAGTTTTTTAACAAAAAAAATGTAAACATATAAACTGCAGGTTTATATATATATATATGGTTGAGACTTATTACCACTATGACTGAAGTTTTCACTATCACAATGATTGGTTTAATAACATGCCTTAAAATTACAGACGTGACAAACATACCACGTTAAAGTAGATGTAGTTTCCGCTGTCAAAAGAATCCCTGTACAGGGGGCTGCACTCTCCTGTGAAAGGATCCCATGATCCATGCATGTCATAGCTCATAACATTAATCATGTCCAGTGATCTAGGCGAGAAGAGGATTATTAATAATACCAAACCCATCAGCTACCAACAGCTCAATATATATCATGGGGTGGGGGAGGCCTTGACTTACTGTCCAAGCTGAGGAATCTGGTAAGCTGTCTCGATGGTACCTAGACCTGATGAGACAGCAGCAGACATCAGCAATCGGGCTCTGTTGGTCTGCTTGGCCTCTGCCTCAAATGCAGCCCTCATTTCCTATTCACAGATGCATAAAATAATACAGAATTCTTAGAGAAATTATAGTTTTGTTGTTGTTGCATATTTATATTGTAATTATCAGTACTAACCACAATGCCTCAATAATGATATATTCTTTTTTTTGAGCAACTGTATAGCAAATACAGCATTACTGATATCTACAGTATGAATTTCAATGTTGAAAAATCAGATACCCACAGCTAACAGAACAGAGTACAGTTGCTGATCTTGTGGTGGGCTTCCCCTGTTGGCTGGGTACTCCCAGTCAATGTCCAATCCATCAAATTCATACTTCCTCAGAAAAGCAATTACAGAATTGATGAAAGTTTGGCGGTTGGCTGCACTGGCTACCATGGCAGAAAATCTAGTAGGAAGATGGAGAACCTGGTTCAGTATGACCTGCCTCATGATTTGTCCTTTTGTAAGTAATTAATGTTCAGGTTCTTACCCCGAGGAGCCAAAGTTCCACCCTCCAACTGACAGCAGAGTTTTCAAGTTGCCGTTCCTGTAAATATGTTTAATAGAGAAAGACACATAGGAGGAGATAGCTGCGACATAGTCATACAGTTCAGTTGATCACTTTGAGTCTATGTGAACAAAAGGCTGAGATGGTAACAGCAGAACACTCTCACTTGTCCTTCAGGGCATTGAATTGGCTGTAGAGCTCCACGTCATTCCACTCAAATGTAGCAATTTTGTAGTCATTGGTCATGGTGGCGAAGGCGTAGAGGAGGTGGGTACACAGGCAAGGGTCGATGTCAGTGGGCATGTAGATAGTGGGAGGGGGGCGATACTGTGCCCAGTTGGTGAAGTAGCATGATAAAATGTAGGCTGAGCCTGTACAAAGCAGCGATGTATTTAAGTCAGTCTGTGTTGTCGTTGCATGTTAATTCCTGATTTAAAAAAAGAACAACTCATGAATTACACCAATATACTTACCAAGCTGCATATGAAGCAGCAGGGCCAATGCTGGGTATACAATGGAAGATAGAAAAAGACATATTGTGAGTATTTTAAATGACTTACCACTCAGAGACTATTATACATTTGCCTAAATCAAAGGTTGTTTTTTTTAGTCACTTACCCGAAACCAGGACTACCTTGCCCATTGTTGCTGTGTACAGAGAATGTAACAAAGGGCCTGCTCTTTTAAATACCTACAGTTGCCCCTCAAACTCTCAAAACCTGTCAGAGGTAATGTTTACAGTAGATAGCAGATAGTAAATGGTGCTTAAGATTACCTAAATGCCTGCCAACAAATGAAAACACAATAATTTATCATAATTCCTGTGTACTTATACCAATGCAATAATGGATTGTAGACGTGATGCAGACATTTAAAGAACACTAGGTTAAAGAAACGAATTGGTAAAATGCATTCTTTCAAAAATCAAGTTCTGAGTCAACATTTTAGCAAAGAATTATTGCTGCAAGTCAAGTGCAAATGCTAGTATATCCTTAGGACAAAATGAAGAAGACAAAGAAATATGGTGTGTTGGATTTCATGGATGTTCCTTAAATGTCATATATGTATATTATCATATATACATTCAGATATTACTAAGAACTATTCATGAGCAAGTAATACTGTGCATAGAGCGGCAGTTCTCTGTGGAGCTCTCCACAAAAATAATAATTTAATACATTTATTTTTTAAAATTATATTGTAAATCTTTATTGTAAAAATCGTAAGCTCGTTGCATGTTTTTCATCGTTCTTAAATATCCTTCTCCAAAATGTTGCGAAAATGTTCTCCAAAGATCATGTGGCCATTATAATGACATGCCACTTAAAGAATCCAATTTTGACTCGCAGCAGTGCTATTAGTGCATCCCAGTTTCAGAACAGATTCTGAGAAACATTTCTCATCTTTCTGGAATGTAACAAACCCATAAACTAAAGAAAATCTGATTAAATATTATTATATGGCGATCGTTGCCAGCTGTAGCCTGCTATATAACAGCTACTTCATTTGGGAATGACATTGTTATGAAACATAGTTAGCTTGCTTATTCAGTCATGTTAGATAGACGATTGAAAGTTTTCCAGAAAGGTTTTTATTTGTAGTTACAATTTGTGAATTAATAGACACCTCTTTTTCTGGTAGCTCTGGGTAGCTCCCCTGTGTTTCCCAGTGTTTCTAGGGTATAGTGTTAGGGTTAACATAAAAAAAAAAAAACTTTCTGGTATAGACCATGCCCACTTCCAGTTTAAATCCAAATATGAAAGCAGACATGATTGTTTTGAGCACAAACAGATGCAGTCACAAATACATATAACAGCACTGTGTTACACATTATTAACATATATGACATATTAAATGTCATATATGTACATTTTCACATATCACAAATTTTGGTATATTTTGTTCTTCCACTTACTTATAAGGTTTTAACAAGTTAAACATATTACACTCTAATATATCAGCTTCATTCAATATAGAACTATATAAAACTTCCCGAAAACTCAAACAGACCACAAGGACAAGGAGCAAAGTGGAATTCCTTATCTGTTATCAGAATATGAAGTAGGGTTAAAAATAGGGTACAACTCTTTTAAGAACTAAACGAACAATGTAGTAATGATATTGTTATCTAAGGTAAACAGAGTCTGGTTGACTCGTCTAATATAGTCACTCATGAGTCAGCATGTGTTATATATTTAATTCAGTCAGATTTAATATTTCCACAGATGATCAAGTTTTCCATGCTCTCATCACGGGAATTTTGAGTATTGGAACCCTTTTACACTTCTCATTCATTAATATGCAAATTTACAGAAATTTTATATATATTATATATATATATTACATATATATATGTATATAAAATTACATGGCATCTAAGCTACAATTGGTGTGTGAGTGTGAATGAAAACTGGTGTAAAGCACTTTGTAGAACCGCTAAGCTTTAAAAACAAAAGCGCTATATAAGCGCAGACCATAAATGAGGATTAAGTGTTTATCGGGGGTTAAATTTATACCAATTTAAGAAGGTTATCAACAAAGTCATTACAAGGAAGGTCACCACTGGTTTCATAATTGTGTAAAACACACAACATAGTCTGAAATACTGCAAATAAAATTAATGATAAGACAAACGTTGAAAGACCATTTAACTGTGCCAAATAGCCATTTATACATTTGTATATTTGTAATCGACTAAAGATGAATAACACAAACCTTTATTGTTACCTAAATAAGACAGCATTATACAACATGAGCAAGACATATAAACGTACGCATGTATAAAAAGTAATCAGTGTTCATTATTTTCATGGTTATATTCAGTTTTCATGTCTCCCACTCTTGCTGAGGCAAAGACGTGTGTGTCTCTGTTGCAGCATTTGGGGTTCAGCTACAATCTGTTAGCCCACTTCTGAAAGTCTCTTACTTTCAACAGGCCCATGGGAATTACTGCTGCAGCTGCGGTTAGAATTCCTAGCATCCTCAGCAGGACTCAATATCACACATAGCCACCTGCCAGTTGGCTAGGTATGTTTATGGTCACAGTATGTGTTTATGGTCATAGTATTCTGTTTGTAAGAAGTATCTTGAAACCAGCTATGATAGGCATACACTATATAAACAACTCCAGAAGTTTTGGTACATGTCAAGAAAATAAAAATAGACAGGGATGCATCAGTATTGATACCAATATCGGGAATCAGTCAGATGCCTTACTTATTTACTCATACTTGTAAAAATGCTCTGATACTAACATAATATGTTTTATGATACTATTAAGTATTGTAAGTGTTTAAATAGTATCTGTAATAGAGAGCAGAAGGGTGGCAGACCTGAGTGTGCAGTGTATCATATGCAAGGTACAGTGAATTGCTGACACACTAAGTATTCATGAGCATGGAGCCTTGAAGTGAGCATGCAGAGAAACTGTTGCACATGAAAGAACCTCAGTTCTATCAGCACTGAGACATACACACTTACCTTCCCCTGGGTCTACACTTTGCTTGCTGGTCAAAGTGTGATTCAGAGCACTCAGCATGCTGAATGATATTGCTTAAATGACATAGCATTTAAGGTAGTGATGCATCCCCAATTAATACAGTATGTACTGCATATACTGTACACATAGGTTTCCTGGACCCTTTATGCCAAGTTCCCACTGGATTAGTATGGTTATCCTCTCAAATAACATCCATCCATCTATCCATTTTCTATACCGCTTATCCTACAGGGTCACAGAGAACCAGGAGCCTTTCCCAGGGAGCATCGGGCGCAAGGCGGGTAAACCCTGGCCAGAGTGCCAATCCATCACAAGGCACAATCACACACCCATTCCTCTCAGTTTACAGAATGACATTTGCATGTATATTTAGTGTTCTATTCAGTCCATACAGGATTTTGTGGAGTTTTTTGTGTGTGATTGTTGCAGCCAAAAATGTGAGTTTTGTGCGCGTTTTTTTTTTTTGAAGAAAACTACTTAAATTTGCAAAATTGCAATTGTACGAAATTGTTATGCACGGATGTTTTGCAGTGATGTTTGTTGGTAAATGAAACCTTTTAGCTGTACTCATGTTTGACGAATGTGAATCAAAGAGGGCTTTGGCTGAATGCGCATTGTGATGACGTCACATGACGTGTCTTGTCAATTTCCTGAATGTTGCGGAGCTTGCATTAATTTCTGCGATTGCAAAATCATGAAATCCTGGAGGAACTGTCTTCCCCCCCTCTTAACCACCAGGGCAGCGAATATGTCCTGAGGACCTGACCCAGCTTAGGATTGACTGGAAAGATGGCCGTAGATGACCACTACCCTTACGCCACTGGGAGAGAGCAATGTTATCCCTAGAAAACCTGGAGAAGGTAATGCCCAGGTAGTAACAGCATAGATTTCCTGGAGCAAAAGTATATATATTTTTGTCTTATTTGTTTAATTGGGTTCTCTTAATCTACATTTAGGACTGATGATGTTTTAGGTAATATTTATGGAAAAATATAGAAAATTCTAAAAGGTTCCCAAATTTTCAAGCACCACGGTACCTGTGCCTTCTCAAACTTTGCCCAGATTTGTGACACCACTTCTTGGTGCAGACGCTAGTCTTCTGGGCATATTTGCTGCCTTGATGGCACATCTGCTACAGTGTACTATTGTGAGCCACTCAACCATTTACAGGCCCACAGGTCACTAGATTTCAGGTTATGTGGTAAAATGCATTGCAGTCAAGAAAAGTTGATCAGAAATTACAGGAATCTCCAGCTTTGGAGGACAGGGTACCTGAAGCTATAAACAGATAGCTCCAAGAAGAGATCTCATGAAAAAAAGAAAGGGAAATCAAATACTATTAGCACCCTGTCCAGGGTGTACCCCGCCTTGTGCACGATGCTCCCTGGGATAGGCTCCAGGTTTCCCCGTGACCCTGAAAAGGTGGTTAAGGATGGATGGATGGATGGATGGAAATCAAATACTAGGCAAAGGTTTTTCATAGGACATTTTAGGATTTACATCCAGATGGTCATTGCGAAACATCCATTTTGTTCATGCAACCATTTCGGTGTTGATTTGGATGCATTAAATGTGCATCAATGGCCACCAGGTCTTGGGCTAAAATACATGTCATGTTCTTATATACTGTATTTTTCTTCAATCCATTTGGACTATTCATTATTATTATTAGTAGTAGTAGTAGTAGTTGTAGTAATTTATCCATCCATCCATCCATCTTCTACTGCTTACTCCTTTTCAGGGTCACGGGGAACCTGGAGCCTATCCAAGGGAGCATCGGGCACAAGGCGGGGTACACCCTGGACAGGGTGCCAGTCGAATCGCAGGACACACTCACATACACACTCACACACCCATTCATACACTACGGACAATTTAGACATGCCAATCAGCCTACCATCCATGTCTTTGGACTGGAGGAGGAAACCAGAGTACCCGGAGGAAACCCGGGGAGAACATGCAATCTCCGCACACACATGGCCCCGCCGGACTCGAGCCCCAGACCCTGGAGGTGTGAGGCGAACGCACCTCGCCACCGTGCGCCTAGTATCAGTAATTTATATATGTATTTATTTATCTACTACTACTACTACTATATATTATTTATTATTTTAATAATATTAATTACTATGCAGTATTGGTAGACAAAAACTAAGTAGTTTCAGTGGTATCTGTTGTTATTCTTATTATTATTAATTAATTTATTTTTATTATTTATTTATTTATTTACTTTTACTAATTTATTTTATTTTTATTTTTCAACTAGATCAGAGAATCCCAATTACTGTTTTATCACATGATATTTAATATTAGCAACCTCTTTACTGTTATCATTCTTTCTAGTCTGGGCTTTTGTATTCAACCTGCAAGTTCGTCCCAGCAGCAAAGCATTGTGGGAAGGCATGGAACCGTGAAACCCTAAAGTATGGCGGATGGGGAAGAGCCGTAAGTAGCGTTGAATGAACGAAGTGTTTTAGGAACAGATATTGTTGATATTTTGACCCGTAGCCGGTGTAACAAGGACGTACTTGTCCCTCTTTCATTCTCTCATTTTAGGGCGAAGAAAAGGCAGAGAATAGAGGAGCAGCCTGAGAAGTTAGTGATGAAATGCTAAGCGCTGGCTGCAGGTTTGAGTATTGCACAGCATAGGGAGTGTGAAAATTCATCCTTTTTTCAGCCCAGTGCAGTGCACCCAGATAGCTACAAATGGACGGGTATAGTTTGGGAAAGTAGGAACGTAAACCCCAAGGTGGAATGTAACCGCTGGGTTCTTTTGGTTCCGGGTTGTGCTTCATTTTAAGACGTGAACTGGCTAAAGGCTAACTCGCGTTAGCTTCCCAGCTGTCAACACAAACAAGGCCTGTAGACGGATCAGAGAGGAATGATGATCTGTGAAGTGGTGATGAATTTTCACATAATGCGCTGTGGCCAATGTTCGCGATCATGTCTTATTCTAGCAAACCGGTCTCGACTCTTGCCTGTGTTTTGCTCTGATTGTTTGTGGTGCTGGGGGACGACACGAAACGAGGGGGTTTAGTTCAAATAACATGTCCTGAATAGACAGGCCACAACGCTCCGTTAATAAAGCCAAGGACACGTTTCTTTAAAAAACAAAACATTAGTGTTTAAAATGTTCATGGACAAACCTAATATCGTCTCATTAAGTATAATATAAGTCTACTATTCGATTAGTTCTAAGTTGGCAGCAGTTTGGTGGATGATGATGAGCCGTGATGTCGTGTGGTTCTTCCAGAATTGCTCAAATAAGCTTGAGCTTTTGGACTGCGCAGGTTTGTCCAAAAGCATCGGCAGGGCTTTAGGTTTTGCGTCCTTCATGCAACCATACCTTAAAATGCTACCTAAACGAAACTACCTTGGAAATATCTTAAAGTACAAATGATCCTCTTAACAAGTACAGTTTTAAAAGAAATGTAGCCGTTCCCCTTATTAAACAACACGCTCGCACTGAAGCTCAAGATGTCCTTGGGGTGGAATACAACAAAAGTTCATTCAGTCATCTTCAGTTATCCTGGTCAGGGTCGTGGTGCGATTCAAGCGGCATTCATGCCATGTCGTCATTACCGTAGTTACGAGATTCCGGCTTATAAAAAGCGTCCTCGTAGAACTCGTGATTACTCCTTGTGCACCGGGAATGCTCTGAGAGATACGACTTGTACCACCTGACCTCTGCAACGTCACGCGGAGACACTCGAAGTGGTTATCTAATAATATTTCTGTGTAATAATGTGTATAATTGATGATTATTATTTTTAATGTCTTAATGATGCAAGATTACTCTGCAAATAATCAAAAGACATACAGTACAGTTTAATGTAGCTTGCATGGCGTTGGGTAACCGTCTGATGTCTAACGTCGCATAATTCCGACTCCGAGGACGTGAAGAGCTCCGAGTAGAACGTCCGGGTTGTCCTCTAGTAACTACGGTAATTCCGACATGGTGTGAACGCAGCTGTTTAGTGGATGGGCTGCCTGTCCATCGCAGGGTAACACGTAGATATACATTCACAGGTAGGGGCAGTTTAGCCTGGCCAATTCCACATGGGGTGAACATGCTGTTAATTCTTAAGTAGATCAAAATAAATGTTCACTTTATATATATATATATATAGATATTTGTATCTGGTCAAACCAGTGTTGATTTTTGGTGAGGGCTAAATTATGATGATGATGATTTATTTTTTAAATAAGATTTGTTTCCTGGTTGAAAATCATTTCAATTTTTTTATGATTTTGCTCTCCAGAATGGCAGTGGATGTTAGCAGCAGCGGTGATTGGGATGGCCGATGGAGCCATGTGCAGAAGTTTCTGGAGAGGTCTGGACCCTTCACGCACCCTGATTTTGAACCAAGCGAGGAGGTGGATAATTAATAGATTTTGACAATGAATTGCAAATTAATTACATATGGTTCACTTTTTTGCATATAGCTTTGTTTATTTATTTATATCCTTTCAGACGCTCCAGTTTTTATTGGAAACATGCAAAATTCTCGTGATTGGAGCAGGTGGTCTTGGCTGTGAGCTACTTAAAAACCTGGTAATGTTCACATACAGTTAAAAAGATGAGTCAGGCAATGAAATACACCATTTGTTTTCGTGAACCACAGCTATTTGCTTTTGCTAACCAGGGTATACAGAGAATAAGAATACCCTACTCATCATTAGCATGAGTGTTTTGTTTTTTTTCCTCCTCCTACTTTAGGCACTGTCAGGGTTTCGGAACATCCACGTTGTGGATATGGACACTATCGACGTGTCGAATCTGAACAGACAGTTCCTCTTCAGGCAAGGATTCGGTTTATTCAGCTGAATCACTATTACACTACATTTCCGATCAAAGTTGTTGGTAAGCAGGTTTCATTTTGAGATTTTTGTGTTTAAAGGACTAAGGATGTCGGGCGTCCCAAGGCTGAGGTGGCAGCTGACTTCATCAACAGTCGAGTTCCAGGATGTCATGTTGTACCGTATCCTTCATCACATTAACAAGATGTTTATGTATTCTGTTGCGATGGAATATATATGATAAATCCCCTGTTCTTCTGTACTTTGGTACTTTGCTTCCTTAACTGGTGTCATTTAGACACTTTAAGAAAATTCAAGATTTTGATGAATCTTTTTACAGACGTAAGTTCCATATCCAAGCAGGGTCTGGCTTGTAATTGGGCAGTTATATATTGTTATGAAGAAATTGTTGCTTCATCATCTTTTTCATTTAATTTTTTTCTTGTCCCCTGGGGTTCTTTTGCAGAATTCCACATAATTGTGTGCGGGCTGGACTCCATCATTGCTCGCCGTTGGATGAATGGAATGCTGGTGAGAAGTGTTTCAAAGCTCCTATCATTCCGCCATCATCTACATATTCACAAATATTTAAAAATGTTCCAACTACAATGTCAGTGTTAATTCAAACTCAATAGCTGATCAGGATTAAATAAGAATACATTAAGAATGATCTTATGAGTGTAAATCAATAGCAAGCGTCTGGTTTAGAGCCAGATCACCCTTTTCTCTATTGTAAAGGTTGCATTAGATGATGAAATGTCAGTAGTTTGATCTTGCTAAACACTTGATTGTGTGTGCTACCCTCAGTTGTCATTGCTCATCTATGAAGATGGGGTTTTGGATCCCAGCTCCATAATTCCACTAATAGATGGAGGTACAGAAGGCTTTAAAGGGAACCTGAGGGTCATCATGCCTGGAATGACGGCCTGTATAGACTGCACACTGGAGCTGTATCCTCCACAGGTAACTCCACTGGTTTCTAGCATAAACTGGTAGAGTGCTGTGGAAAAGCATTTCCTGATTTCTTCTTCTTCTTCATACTAGTTTCAGATCCTCAAGCTAAATTTAATACAAGACAAGCTCACCCTGTGAAAACACAAAGTACAGTTTTTAAATGATAGTTTAATTTATTGAGGGACAAAAGTTATCTAACACCAACTGGCCCTGTGTGGGGTAAAAAAAAAATGATTGCCTCCAAAATGATTAAATTAACCAAATGTAACTGATAAAAATAGGGCTGCAACTAAAGATTATTTTGATAATCGATTAATCTGTGTATTATTTCTTTGATTAATCTATTAATTGGATTAAAAGGCCAATTTTAATTTTCTGTATGTTTTCGAAAGAACATATTATTTCACATTCTGCCCAGTTTTTTTCCATCAAACACTGTGCAAATTGAAGGCTATGGAAAAAGGTATAAAATGTGTCTGTGGGCTATGCTATTCATCATTTGGTGTGCAAAGGATCACAAAAAGAAATATTAACATTATATTTTGAAAACAAACAAAAAAAATAATAATTGTCCATAAACTTTAAAGCAGAAGTTAAATCACTATATGCTAAAAAAAAAGAAAAACAAAAGCACAAACTAAGAGTGAACTGGTAAGAGGTTGAATGTTTTGCAGTAACACACACATTCACTCATCTGAACACAGTAACGTTACTTTATTCTGTAAATATATGACACTTCTTACATTTCTATACAATTACATGTTCTAACCCCATTACAGTAACTGCTCTCATAAAAAACGCAATTACTTTTGTTTCTAAATATAGCATCGAACAACATTTTTGATCAAAATGAATATTTAGTGAGTTATTACACTTCCTTTCTATTGCGCTCTGTTTGACACGCATACGTGGACTCGCGTTCATTCGGTGAAGTTTAACGGAGACTCACTTGCTGTCAGGATGAGGCTTTATGTAAAATGGAAATACTGGTGTGGATTTCTAACATTTACAGATAAGGATATAAACGAGAAAATGTCATTTCTGTGCTGAAGAAAACATGTCTGGAACACATTAAACAGCATACGTATCTGTCGCAGCACCTGATACGACAAGCCACTTTAATACACTTACGAGTTAGTTTGAAGCATTTAATATAAAACATTCTAATGTCTTGGACGGCCTGAATCGTGCGCTTTTCACACAGCAGCTCACTCTGTGACCTCCGTGGCTTTTCAGATATATTTTATTCATAGAAATGTGTTTGAAACACTGATGGGGAATGACGTCACAGACTCAACTAAACGATAAAGAAATTTGTTGTCGATTATTTTAGTTATCGATTAGTTGTTGCAGCCCTAGATAATAGGGTTCGATATTAATTGACCCAGCCAGGCTTGATTACTGACCGCACTGTTGAATATAAACATCACTTAAATAGTACCTTTCAAGCAGTTTGAAGTCTCAAAACTGTCACTATGCACAGCACTTTATTCCACGATGTATAAGAAATTCTGGAACAAAGGAACAGAAAGTTCTTGAAATATATTGGTCTGACAAGGGTTACAGCGCTGTTTCTAAAACTATGGGATTTCAGCAAACTACAGTGGGAGCCATTATCTACAAGTGCAGAAACCTTGGAACAGTAGTGATTCTTCCCTGAAGTGATTGGCCTTCCAAAATTCCTCACATCATCAAGTCCTCTAGGAAGTCTCAAAAGAACCCAGATGAACATCTAAGGATCTGCAGTCCTTGATCACCTCAGATAAGCTCTGCATTCATGGCTCCACCATCAGAATGAAACTGGGCAAAAATGGTATCCATGGAAGAGTTGCAACCACTTAAAGGCTCATCTCACATGTGCCAAAAAACACTTTGATGACCTCCAAATTTTGAAATAATGTTTGTAAGACATGAGTCCCATTGCACCAGGCGTAAAGCTAAGAGCTTTCCATAAGAGCTTTCCATCCAGAGCTTTGCTCTTTCAGGGCCTGGGCGACTTGGCATTATTGACGGAACTATGAATTCTGCTCTCTGTCAGACAATCTTGTAGAAGAATATTCAGTCATCTGTCCCTGATCTGGGTTCCAGTGTAGTTGCTGGTAAAGCACAACCAGTTATTACCTTTATGGAGGAAGTGAATTTTTTTCCTTACATTTTCATTCCATAAATTAAATGATCATTTAAAATAAAATTAAGAAAACCTTTTCACACCACTAAAGCTTAATCTAGAACATTTCACCTGGTATATATTAATATATAAGAGTTTTATCATAGCACCCAGTAATCATGTATTGATTAAAGTATGAATAATTCTTGGTCAGATGGAATATGTAGTTATGTATGAATCGGTGCATCGAGACTAAGGGTTGTCAATGGTTCTGTTGTGTGTTTCCAGGTTAATTTTCCAATGTGCACTATTGCATCGATGCCACGGCTGCCTGAACACTGCATCGAGTATGTGAGAATACTGCAGTGGCCCAAAGAAAAACCATTTGGAGGTAGAAATTTTCTTCTCCATCTCTGGCACACGCTACATTTTGCTATAATTATTCTTGTACATCGATCATGTGAAAGAGTTTATAGTATGTCAGCCTAGTACATATGCTATATGGCCATACATACATTCGCCAACCACTTTATTAGGAACACCTGCTCATTCATGCAGCTATCTAATCAGCCAATCATGCAGCAGCAGCGCAATGCATAAAATCATGCGGATACAGGTCAAGAGTTTCAGTTAAGAGACCACCAGTGGCCAGATATTATATAGTCAATGGTATTGGAGTGTAGTCAGCATAATAGTGATAATGATATGGTAGTGTGTAAGACATTGGTGCAGATATCAGGCACAGCAGCGTTGCTTAGGTTGTTTTTTTTAATTTAATGTCACTGCTGGGTTCAGAAAAGTCAGACAGAAATAACTGGTAAACAGTCCAGAGACTGGCAGCTGAACAAGATGATTACCATAGACTTTGCATCAAAGAGGCTGACATCTCAAACTGTACATCTAAACATGGTAGGCATGTCTGGTTTGAGATACAAATGACCACATAATATTTGTAACCTAAAAACAAAGTGTCTTGATGTGTACCGTCATTGCCCTAACCGGAAAATCATTGAGACTGTTTGGAAATCACGCTCAAAGAGTTGTCCATCATTAGGCTAATGCATAAAGGCAGTGTTATAACAGCAGATACAAAACCAACTGTAGCATTTATAAGCATCATTAAAAGAAGGATATTGATATTAAGTGAGCAACAGTCTTCCTTCAGTGAAAATGATGTAAAATCAGATTACAAGTGATTGCTGGAGATGCATTCATTAACCAAGGTGTAAATGGCTGTGGGTTTTGTTTTTGGCTGTCCACTTATGATCAGATCATTCAAGATGGATGTTAATACTAGGGGCGAAGAGTGCCCGACTGTATGCCGATAAAGTACACTCAGGTGACCGGTTTATGCACTATATTAACAAAGTGGCCTATCTGTGGCCTATTAGGTGTACCTGATTCATCAGCCAATGGGATTAGGTACAAGGTAGGTATAACAGACACTTGCTAGTGCTTACGGCTGTGGGCTACTGTTCAGTAGGTTGTGAGTTCAAACTGTCAGTATTTATGTAACAGTATAGGCTATCGTCTTTAAAAATGTCCATTCAGTGTCCTGGATATTCTGTGCACCAATTCTGTGCAGATGGTGTAGCTCTGGATGGTGATAATCCTGAACACATTCAGTGGGTGTTCCAGAAGTCTCTGGAGAGAGCAGCTGAGTTCAACATCACTGGAGTCACTTACAGACTCACACAAGGTAACTGCATGAGGGGGTTGGGGTTGAGTTTCTGTAGTATCTTTAAATAGTTTACGAGCACATCATGTACACCATAGGTATTTTGCCCCAAGGTTCCATTTCTGATCTACTGGCTTTGTTGCTCTGGTCTTTCAGGTGTGGTTAAACGAATCATCCCTGCTGTTGCTTCCACCAATGCAGTCATCGCCGGTATGTCCAGACCAGGAAGCACACACTGCTCCTCTCTGTTCCACTGTGCTTGCTTTAATTCTAAAATGCTAAGAGATTGTAAACACCTAATCCTTAGAATCCAACGAACATACGTTGCAGCCGTTTTGCACTCAGTGTTCTTGGTTTTCATAACTCAGGAATCATTTGAAAAAGAAGGACCGATCTTTTCCAAACATCGTGGTGGATCTTTTTTTAGTTATTTTGCAGAAGGTGCGAATCTGTAGTGTCATTGAAAACCTCATAATGTTATGCGCACACTAACTAGCTCTGCTAACTTTAATAGTAGGAGACTTCAGTCACCTTCATGAAACACACATAGCTCTCCGGAGGATAGAAGTAGATTAAAAAAATATTTCTTAAGGTGCTGAGAATGTAATATCACCCCAAACTGAACTGAATAATACTTGGATTTATCTTCCAAATTCTTTTGCTTTTAAATTTTAATAACAGGTGATTTAAGGGTGAGTCAAATGAAGAACTTTTTTTTTCTTCAATTTTGCATTGTTTATTGCAAATGGGTATCAAAATTGTATTTAAAAAAAAAAATTATAAACTTTGTCTTCATTCCACTAAGAATTTGATTCAATGAAATTTATTCCACACTTTTTTTTGATTCAATACAATTTTTTTTTTACTCTATACATTGAAGATCACATGGCATCTGTGTAGCCTATGATTTCCTGAAAACAAATTTATGTAAGGCATGTATGAATTCCTGCTGTGATTGCAATGTTGGGAGCATAGCATATGCTTGAAAATAGGCTCTAAATGTTAATACACTAGATGTTAAATCTTTATTGCTTACACTGCAAATCTAGCAAAGTGTAAGTGCTTCATAAACGCATGATGCTTGTTGGACCATCAAAGTGATCTCATTTGGAAATAGTGGAGTTTTCCCATGTGATCGATTTTGAGTGCACATAGCGAAGTTGTTGTCGCATGGCTGTAATGGCATCTGGTAACTTCGAAAAGGTCCCTGCTACATCACTCTCTTCTTACAGCCGTTCTTGTCGAACTGAGCTCCCAGGTGGCCCTGGTGGTTACATATGTAACCTTCTGTTGTACTTTATTTCTCCCACCGTGGAGATTTCCCTCAGCACTATTTGTGGCCGTGTATCATCATTGTCATGAGGATTTGCGATGCGTCTTGATGCTGTACATCCCCAGGAATAGCAGACACTGCTCATAAACACAACAAACACTTTATTGCGAATGTGAACCACTCTACAGTTTGCTTCCTATTGAGAAAGTGAATCTTTTAAGGTGTTGAAGCTGTTCTTTAGGCTATTTAGAATGATGATCGCTTTGCTAATAAGTAAGCAATATCACAGGAGCAAGTGTGCTGTTATCAGCATGACTGCGATGGGCTATTTTGCGCCGTCAACGAGAATAGTTCCCAGAGAGGTGACCGCTAGATAGAGCGCTGCGAACTATTGCTGGAATTGTATGTAGCAAACACATAAGTGGAGTGAAAAGCAGTGAAATGTACCACTTCTGTTATACTAAATATCAGCACTCGGCACAACGCTGCTTATCCAGTCTTTAAGTAGTGGGCCAGAAATAATGACTAATATTCATTATTGAGGATAATCACTTAACAATCTGATATTGTACTCTGAGGATAATGATTGCTCAGTCTTAATGCTATGTTTTATTAAGGGTGAGGATTGTACAAACACACCACAAAACACATTGGGTTGCGATGAAGCAACATTCAGACTGTAAAATCTGGCGACGACAATGAGGGCCCATGTGAAAAGGAGGTGGAACTATGGACTGGCTGGCCTGCAGGGTCAGCAGAAAAGTGACTGTGATGGGAAGGCATTGTCATAGATTTGGCCAATCATTTCCGAGTGCATCCTGGTCCAAAGCCTCTGTCTCTGCCTGCCCATGAACCACAGTAAGCAACAAGTTCTCTCTCTGTTTACAAACAGCCTGAATTCCACTCTGCTTTAGATGTTCCAAGTAAACTGTACCACCTTGTGGATTTGCAATTCTCTGAGTGCGGAGATGCACCATTTCCAGTTTTATCTCTGGGGTCACTGCTGTCAATATCCATGCCAGAGGGAGAGCGTTAGTGTATGGCCAACAAATTAATTCAAAAGTATATCAGTATATCATCATTTTCTGACCGCCTGTCCAAACGAGACAGCTGTTTTCTGTCAAAAAGACGTGTATGGCCTTCATGCCTATGAACTGCATAGTCTGCTCAGGTGTCAAATGGCTCTTACTGTAATTGACTTTCAATCCTAGAGCTCTCTGTGTGAGATTAGTAGCCCTGTCAGGTTTGTCACTTGCTGTTGGCACTGTCTAGACAGCAGTCAGATGTCCAGATACACCCTGAGGTACTCTAGGGTGATTCTCACACATTTTGTAAACACCCAGGGCCAGGATGCTAAAGCTACTGGAAACAAGCAAACAGGAAAACTCCACTATTATAGATGAAAGCCACCCTGGTGGTCTGGGACAAAGTAATGTTACTTTATATACTGAACCAGTAACTGTAGAACCAGATGTGTAAACCAGAACTGTGAAATGTTAAATTATTGTTTTATCTGATCTGTTATTTTTTTTGCAGCTGCTTGCGCTACAGAAGTTTTTAAGATTGCTACAAGGTGACCTATTTAAAGCATATTATATTTGAACAAAACATTCAGTGAGATTTTATGAGACTGTATGTATGAGACACTGATTTTTGATTTTCAGCGCTTATATTCCTTTGAATAATTATCTGGTGTTTAATGATGTGGACGGCTTGTACACCTACACCTTTGAGGCAGAGCGAAAGGTAAGCTTGCTGTTTCATTCACATGATCCTTGTACGTTACAGTTGAGTCAACTTCAGGGTTCGTAAAAGGTGCTTGAATTTGGCTTTTTGAACATTAAGTACTGGAAAACCATGAAAATAGCTATAATTTTAATGTAATAGTGCTTAAATGCGCTTGAATTATAAAAAGTCAATAAATACAAAATCTCTATATAACTTGAAAGTGTTTGTATTCATGTTCTATCAAAAATAGTAATTTCACTCAATATATGACACCCTGCTGTAGCCCCCTGATATTTGTTTACTCATTTGAACAGAAACTGCTCTGGTCCACTATTCAGGCCCTGTTAGCGGCTTTTTTCCACCAAAGAAACAACTAGTCACAAAACTAGCGACTTTTTGGACAAACCTTTTTCGTAGGAGAGTGTGTCCAGTACCGCCCCACGAGTGCGAGGTCCTGCTTTCCCACCGCAGGTGCACCTCTCTGCAGATACTCTGTTCAGTGAGGGGCAGAGAGGAGCAGCACATTCAGTGTGCGAGAAAGTATAAGAGACACACTGTCACTTTTAACTAACAAGATCACAGCACAGCCATTGTCTTTAACTTATGTGTCTGGTGATTTTGTCAGACAAATGACTTGGAAGAGACTGCTGGTTAACATGTAGCCTTAATGGCCGCGTTTCGGTCACTGTTTCATACTCGTTCCATTGTCTGACAACAGAAACAGAAAATGTAAATGAGAACAGCTTTATTGGGAACTCAGCTGTATAAAAATACAGTACGTGAGCACAGAGAGAAGGAGAGAAGTAAAAAGATGTAAAGGGCCGACACTAGGCAGAATGCAAATATGTGATGACGTAATGAATATGCTAATTAGCATGTGACATCATCAGGGACATTTAGAGACATTAGAGTTGTTAGAAACAGTGCGCCTGTCACTCACCTGGAGTATATAGACGTTATGGTGAAGAGAAGCAATGTCTCGGAAATGTAAATGTAGTCCAGCATGGCTGGAAAAGGCACCATATTAAAATTGGTCGTTTTTTTTTATTTTTATTATTATTATAATATATAAGAATTTGTTTGACATCTCTTGTATAGTCCTTGAAAACCAAACATGGAATTTCATTATGAATCATCTGTACGAACCCTGCAACACATTCTTTCAGTCGCTGAAAAAGTACGGTATTTTTGTCCATCAAACAGGAGAATTGCACGGCATGTAGTCAAGTTCCTCAGAAGCTACAATTCCCACCGTCTGCTAAACTACAGGAAGTGCTGGAGTATCTGACTGAGAATGCTTCCTTGTGAGTACGGCAGAATGTCTTCTACCATATCCGTGTCTTTCACTGAGGTATGGGAGCATATATTAATTGATGGGTGTTTTAATATTTTCAGACAAATGAAATCTCCAGCGATCACCGCGACACTCGAAGGCAAAAACAAAACTCTTTACTTACAGGTAAGACTTTGTAAAACTGAAATTTTTTTAAAAAATAAATAAATAGTCAGAAATGGTTTTGAAAGATCATTAAGATACTTCCATGTTGTGTGTGTGCTTGTCTAGTCTGTAGCTTCAATTGAAGAAAGAACAAGGCCCAATCTCTGCAAAACTTTAAAAGGTGAGATATACAGTCAGTTCCAGAATTATTGCCACCCTTGATACAGATGATGGGTTGGATTAAAAATGGCTTATGACCAATAGCTGTGTTTTCATCTATGTGTTTGTAATGTGAATTTTGGAATATCATATTAAAAAAAAACAACAACAAATAAACAAAAAAAAAACGCTGGATGGAAACACCAGATACGAATAAAATCTCCAAAATGCGCATAAAAACCCTATATGCTCAATTTCTTTTATTCAATGAGACAATATGCACAAAATCTATGATGGAAACACATCCAATAAATTCCGATGCACATCAAACAAGTCATGTGACATTGCTTCAACAAATCGTGCGGTTGGATAATCGACTCAGAAATGCGTTTATTCTGTCGGAACTGGGCTAAACTGGACAAATCTCGTCGAACAGCATCTCAAATGTTGATTTGTCATTCTGAAATGCCTGAGCCGAAGTCTGTCGTCCACATGATTTGGTATAATTACCTCCCTGATCTTTCTCACACGCTTCTGTTCCCAAATATCAGGCATCCGTTTCCACAGCGGCTTCTCTGGTTTCAACAACTTCCATTTGTGTTAACTACGCCAGTTTCCCCAGTAGTGATGATTTTGTTCTCTTGAACACACGGGATGGGAACGGTGCTTTATTCGCAAATGTTTTATGCAGGTTTTCCAAATTATTATTCCAAAAAATTATATTAAAAAGTTAATTTCGTAACTTCGATGGAAATATAATTAATTCGACTGTGGTTAAGTAGCGTAACGAGAGAAATCAAACCTTTTAATTGAATACATTTCAATTAGGAAAAGGAAAGGGTTATCAAAAAGAATAAAAATGTGTAAATTATTGTCATCCCTAGAAATGCGTACTAACAAATGTAAATGAAGCATGTTCCCTATTTACAAGGTTTTTTTTCGGGGGGGAGAGATTCTGTATTGAAGAGTGTTCTTAGATTCCTCAGTCTATTTCCATGAGACATCAAGCATTGAGATTTAATGCTGTGTTTGCAAAGTGGGGTTGCACAAAGTACTAAGTTCAGGGGTAGCAATAATTGTGACATGTTTTTGTTAAAATAAATATATCTTTTGAAAACTTTTTTTTCCTCATTTTTAGTGTGTGAAAGCCAGTTTAATTAGAAAAATTCCCCATAACTTTTTTTTTTTTTTTTAATCTATACCAAGGGTGGCAGTAATTCTGTATACATTAAAAATATTGATTATTCAAATTATTGAACCTGTAACATTTTTTTCCTACATTTGTTTGTTTGGATTGATCCAGAGCTGGGATTGGCTGATGGACAGGAGTTAGCTGTGGCTGATGTCACCACTCCTCAAACAGTCCTCTTCAAGCTTAACTTCACATCCTGAACACAACTAGTACACAACTGGACACTATATCGAGACCCCTTTAGTTAATAGAATACTGCACTGAAGGTGTCGTCTACATGGCTGCCTCTCATTTACAGAAAAAATGCGTCGGAACCTCTTGGATGAAACGGAATATTTAAGAATATTTCATTGTGTAAATAAGGCATTTTGCAGTGTATGAATGAAGCAGTTTTGCTTTTATTGTGTTCTAATCATGAAAAAACTCCTGAAAAGCTTTCTCACTTTTAAAAACCAGCTTCACAGGCCATGAGAAATTGAAGGAGAGATTACTAGCACATATGCCGTTGTACACTGGCGATGAAGATCTATTTTGAGCATTTAATGATGGTTAATGTTTTTATTAAAAAGTTAGGGTTTTTTTGTGTCCATCTGCTTAAATGTAAATATCACTGGTTACTTGTATGCTTGTCAGACAAAATGCTCTGTAATAAAGGAAGTCTTTGCAGGGGTTTTTGAAGGTTTTCCCATTTTAGTAACTGTATATCACACCATCAAAAGTTGATCTCTTCATGAAAGTATACCAACACATGCTAAAGGCACAGGTCGAAAAGGAGCAGTTTGGTCATTCGTCACTTGTCATGCATCACCGCAGTAGTTGATTATTGTATCTTTTGCAAGAGATCCTGTTATATTATTAGAAGAATTTTTCCTCCACATCTGGGGAATCCTCAAATCTCAGTTATAATGGAAATGTATGGGTAATTTGTTAAATTCTGTCAATACATGTATAAAATACATAATTATACAATGCAAATTCATAACTAATATAATTAACAAGAACGGTAAAAGTCTTAGGATGACACCAACATTAGATCTTACCTAAGGACATGTTTTTCTATCCCTTTTGTGTGTGTGTGTGTAAATGTGCAACTCAGCTAGAATGAACACATGGTTTGTTATATCCATTGTATTCATGCATTAGGTATTTCCAGCTTTAAGTACTAATGCATACTAACATTCATCCTTCTGAAGAATTAATTATAAGGAAAAAACACCTTTTGTGCATTTTTGTCCCACAATGTTTCACATAAGCACTTATTAACTGTTCAGACAAGTTTTGAGTAAACAGGTTTTACTTTTTTTTTCTTCCTCAGTACAAGGAATTGTTCAAATTCTTTGTCATAATGGTAGCACAGATTAAATAGCAGATAAATGGAAGTTTGACAAAACAATAAACATTGGAGTATTCATTTGAAAGTCTGATTTTCTGACCCATTTCCAACAGTAGTAGTGATAACCTCTTATGTTGAAATTCTTATGTTGGCAATCAAGTAAGGGAAACAGAGAATCTATATGTATGTTTTGTCAAAATGTACATGATCCTTTGATTGTTTATGTGGACAATCACTTTACATTAGCATAGTCCTAACACGAGGCATAAGTAAGAAACTGAGTGTCCAGTTTTCTATTTGATGAATGCTTCTTCGGCAGTGTGGCAAGTGAGGGCAGTGAATAACTCGCTCATGGCGCTCTGATTAATGATGGTCATGTAGTGTAACTGTATTAATTCCACTCTGTTTCCAGAGCTCATGACTCAGAGCCAAACCTTCGGTCACTTTGAACTGACAAACTATAGAACAGGATTCATTTGTTATTCATGAAATTTCAAAATATCTTTACTACTTATGGTGATGTCAATGTGACAGATATTTTGTGAACCCAGATATTTGACTGACAGCTTTTGACCTATGGAGCCTTAATATTTAAAATGTAAGAATGACATGAATTTGATAGATTCTACGTAATTGTACTGTATATATTGTCCAGATATGTGTAAGAAATATAGCACTGTGTAAAAATGTTGATTAAAGTACAAAAAATATTCAACTATATTTAGATTGTGTTGGTTAAAAGTATTGTTGTGTGTCCTTTATTAAAGACAATTTCCAACTAACGTTCTCCACATAATAAGGCGGACTTAGAAAAGGCCTAATGAAATGAAATTTAAAGTTTCACATGTGGCAGATTTAGGCAGAAGACAATGTGAAGACTAATTTGTCTGCATCCTTAAACAAGCCCATTATCTTCTTTTATCAGTCTGTGGTCACGGTGACTTTTAAGTGGCTCCTGTTGTTTACACTCTCCATGGTGCTGGATTATAGGCAGGGGAGGACTTCATCTAAAATCTGAACATTCTCTGTGTTCACAGTAGGGGAGGATGTGGATATGTGAAAATAAAAAATTGTACATCACTCAATACCGCATAGTTATGTATAACAGCGTCTCTGCTTAGAGCTTGATTGGATTTTCTAAGTGGAAAACATAAAATAACACAAAATGTACCCAAAGTGAATGACTTGCTTTTGGGTCAGTTTTTTTGTTTCTGTAACTTGTTCAGAGGATGAGACACGCTCCTGCTGAAAACACCCACAAAACAATCACAGAATTCTAATGGTTTCCACTACAAATACAATTAAAACCATTACCAAATTGTTTCTATTACATAGTATTAAGGGCATACAATCATGTGAAAAAATAAGTACACCCCATGGAAATGCAGTCATGGATGAAAGTATTGGCACCCCTGGAACTCTTCCAGAAAATGCACCATTTCTCCCAGAAAAGTGTTGCAATGACAAATGCTTTGGTATACACGTTTATTACCTTTAAGTGCATTGGAACAGCACAAAAAAGCTGAAGAAAAAAGGCAAATTTGACATCATTTTACACAAAACTCCCAAAATGGACTGGACAAAATCATTGGCACCCTATTAAAACTGTGGGTAAATAATTTCATTTCAAGCATGTGATGTTCATTTAAACTCACCTGTGGCAAGTAACAGGTGCTGGCAATATAGAAATCAAAACTGAAGCAAGTTGTCAACTTTAAGAAGTTGAGCCAGTTTCCAACTTTAGACGAGACTAAAGTTTGCCACAAGCCTTTTTATGGATATCTTTGAGAAATGGCTTTCTTCTTGCCACTCTTCCATAAAGGCCAGATTTGTGCAGTGTACGACTGATTGTTGTCCTATGGACAGACTCTCCCACCTCAGCTGTAGTTCTCTGCAGTTCATCCAGAGTGATCATGGGCCTCTTGGCTGCATCTCTGATCAGTCTTCTCCTTGTTGAGCTGAAAGTTTAGAGGGATGGCCAGGTCTTAGTAGATTTGCAGTGGTCTGATACTCCTTCCATTTCAAAATGATCGCTTGCACAGTGCTCCTTGGGATGTTTAAAGCTTGGGAAATCTTTTTGTATCCAAATCCGGCTTTAAACTTCTCTTTTTTTTTTCTTTTTTTTTAACATATTTGCACAAGCAAACATTTGATCATCTTTGAAACAGTGTCTATTAATAAAGGTCTTACACTCTATCAAATGGCACATAAAATTAAAATTTTGTCGTAATTTTCACAATTTAAACAGATCAGTCACATGTGAAAAAGTAAGTACACCCCTACATTTATCAGACCTTCAAATCCATATAATTAGAATCAGGTGTTGAAGATTAGGTGTCAGTGATTAGAGCCTGATTAGGGAGTGCAGGTGGAACCTGTCTTATTTATACCTGTCTCATATCTAGTGTCTGGGGTTCCCTTTGCTATTGAGGTGTGTGGTGTCATCATGCCAAGATCTAAAGAGTTCTATAAATCCTTCAGAAACAACATTGTGGATGCCAAGGGATTTAAAAAGATCTCCAAATTATTTGAAATACATCATTCCACTGTAAGGAAAATAATCTACAAATGGCACAGATTTGTGCTTATTTCTAAATGTTCAAATGATGTTACAGCCAGAAGTAATGTTGATGAATCCCAGTTTTGCATAACAACAGGCAGTCAATACAACACTGGAAAAAAAATTAAATATGTGTGAAATTTACTCAAGAAAATAGTCGTAACAATTTTCATACACAAAAATCTTAATAAATTTAACTAGGTGTATTTTAAGTAGTGTTTAAATGGCACCAATGTTAATTCTTCTAAGAAATGTAATTACAAGTAACTAGGAATTTTCTTGTTTTATATATACATGATTTTTCTCAAATTTAAATAAATACAAAGCGGGTTTCAAACCAAGAAAACTTGGCCAATACATTTGTTCTTTCAAAAACATTTCATAGTACAATACATTTGGACCTAAAAGCTGACACAAGACAAGAAATATTGAAAATCCATAATGCTCAAAATAAAATCAGTTTAAAATTCTGTGAACTCGTATGCAAATCGAGTTTAGAAACCACACCCCCATATTATCACACAATCAGTTCAAGTAGACACAAATTATTTTTTCTTCTTCTAGTTTTGTGAGCATTTGAAAAATAATAGTAAATTTAACCCAGTAAAGTAAGTAAAATATACACATGCGATTCTGAACAGCTGAAACGAGACGTTAGTAATTCCAGACTTACTTCCTGTACTAACCTACATAGTTTTGTAACAAAAGGCCCCGCCTCTGGTCTTCATCTGCTTCTCGCTGACAGCAGTAGACCAATCACAACAGACTGGGACATTTGACCAATCAGAGCTGAGTATGCTCTCTGAAAGGAGGAGTTTAGAACGGATCATTTAACGAGTCATTTGTGACACTGGGCGGGGGGTCAGTTTTATTTGGAGGCATGTAAATCTATTGTATGAGACCTTTAAAACAAAAGTATACACGTTTCAGACCCATAATAGTTGTGCTTTAATACAGAACTTAAAGCATTTGAGTCATTCTATAATTTGTGTTTTTCTTTGTAAAAAAAATCACAGCTTTAATATTGTCATATTTACTGAAACACTGATTTGTTGTTTTTTCTCTCAGTGAAGTATGAGGGTTCTTAAACAACCATTTTATTCTTTCTTTAAGTTAATTTGGTAAAGAAACGTCATTAGGATAATGACGGCTTTGGTAGGTTACACATGCAGTGTGCAGACATGGTTTACTTACAGCTCCACATAAACAACTTAATGTGCATCATGTATCCATAATAATTCCAAAAGAACTTTATTGAAATAAACTTTAACCTAGCTACAAATTCAACCCACCAGCAGCTGAAATGCTTTGCTTTAACTCTTTCTTCAACAAGTCTTCACTTCATACCAGATAATAGTCATTCCACTTTATGAAGCATAATCCAGTCATAACTTCAACTATAGTTCCTCAGTGATGTCCAAACACAAGCAGAATGAAGCAGAGAAGTACATCACTAAATCCTCGCCCACTGATCATCAACACGAAACTAATCTGCTTTAGAGTAATGACGGGAGAGGTCTGCTGAAACAGATGGTCATTTGATTAAGTTTGTAGCGATGGATAAAGGCTCAGCGTGCCTTGTGTACAGCATGGCTTTAAGTGAACTTGTTCTCTTTCTCGCCCACACACTCGACCGAGGAGCAATGAAGACATCTGGAGTATAGGCATTATATACTACAAAATACATGCACAGCAAGACCTCAGCTCAAGGCAACTGCTCCTTGTTTTCTTCTTTTGCCGGTCGGGTCTGCTGGTGGATACAGAACTGACTCATTCTGTTCTGGCAGAATTGGATAGCATTTGGAAGACACACACATGCATGTAGAGTCTATGAACACAATGGGGTGTGACTGAGAGAAGCGACCGTGAGTTAACTACAAGCGCAAGACACTGCACGAGCTCATTCTCACAAGCTCAGCTAACTCAGGAATCACTTTCATTCACTTTTTAGGTCACTTGATTGCGATTCTATGTGCGTTGTGCACTTTATATATAATTTATTTATTTGTTCGTAACTTTTTTTAAATTATTATTATTTTTTACCGTGAACGAAAACTTCCACGATGCAGAAATGTGTTTGTGCTTTTCCTCAGCATCAGACATCCGACTGATTCTAACTCCACAACTGGGATTCAGTGTGATGCTGCACTAAAAGTGGAACACACAGATCTCTCTCTCTCTCTTTCCCCCATCAAACTGCTACAGGAGTTTAGAAGGTAAGATCAATGGCTATCTTTGCTTATTAAGTTTGTATTATTTTGACATACAGTACTGTTTAGTACAATACTAGTGTGTATACTGTGCTGTTAAAAGAATTGAGGAGGCATAATATATATTTGAGCACTGGGTCTAAGTTTGAGTAAAAGTTTAAAGTTGGGATAAAGTTGAAATTTCTCTGTAATTATTGATACGAGACATACAGGACACAGTCTATAAACCATGCCTACAATGTATGTACTAAAGCAGTTCATTATTCTAATTGCTTTACTTAAGGAATAAAATGCCTGCTTTGTATTTATTATTATTATTATTACTATTATTATTATTATTATTATTATTATTATTATTATTATTATTATTATTAATTATTATTATTAAAGAACCCTCTTCTTTGCATCATTGTACTGACTGCCAAGTTATGTGAAGCTGTGAGCTTAAAATTAGATCTCTATTTTTCTTAATTAACTATATGGCCATATGAATAGGCAAGAGATTTGAAGAAGCACAAAAGTAATGAATATACAGGATATTAAAGAGAGTCAAGATCAAGATCAGATTAACTCAAAGAACATTAATACTAACACTAATCTCTCTCTCTCTCTCTCTCTCTCATACAGAAGCAGTGTATGTCAGTATTTATTACATAGTTTAACCCTTTAACTCTCTGTATAGGTATTGTCAGTATTTGAATATTAGGCTGAAATAAGAATTTCCGTCGCAATGCATGCTATGCTGGATAACAAACAAACTGAGCACTAAGTGTTCTCTTTCTCTCCTGGTCCCCTGCTTACCACCAGTAGATGTGTGAGAAGCTGTTTGTGATTGCATTGCTGCTGCTGGTGTGTGTATGGCTCCTGTGTGCTCAGTCAGTGTCCAGCAGCAACCGAAGCTCTAGGGGACATCCAGGTGAGCACTCTTTCGCTATCTCTTTCTTTCTCTCTCTTTCTCTCTCTCTCTCTCTCTCTCAGGACTCATTACACCACTGGACACACACCAGTAGAGCTCCTTTGGGAGAACTTTCAGACCATCACTAATGACTAATAAAGATCTATTTGTGGCTCAACTACCTCATACCTCGTACACATACAACTATACAACTGAACTCAGAGATCAGGCTGCCTGTCACCTTTGTCACAAGCACACACATTCCTGTAAAAGAGTCAGGCAATTACCAACGTAGTTACGATGTTGGGTCATGTGTGGCACGCACTGACAATACATTAGCTGTCTTACTGTTAGCACTGGAGCAATAACTCAAGAGAAAGGAATGCCTGTGTGCCTGATCAACCCTTTTCTTTTAGCGGTGAGACACCTAGGCTTGGATATAGGGTGACTCTGCCAACCTGGTACAGTATATGCACAATGTCAGGAGTGGATAACACAGTCCAGCTTTGGCATGTTCAAATCAACCCCGCATTATCTGCCCTCTGTACTGGTGTTGATCTTTGGGTCTGCTGTTATAGAAGCCCTGGATTGGAAAGCATAGGCTTTGAAATCTCAAAACCAGCATAGCCAGATCATTCATGTGGCATTTTTAGGTCACCACAATCCAGTGAAATGTTCTAATACCACAAGGGTCCTATTTGTGATGCACAGTGTCATCAGGATACTGTTGTACTTGGGCTTATACAGATATGTGCTTCCAGCAAGGAGCAGGCCATTTGGGACACATCATTTGCTTGCACACATTATGGTGTTCAGTGTCACAATGGTGTTCCCTTACAGGTCACAAAATGAATTGGTGTGAGGCTAGATTCACTGAGAATTCTAGACACCCAACCACCCCATGTTTTCAGACATTACAATGCTTTCCCACTGATGATGGCAGCTGCAGCAGTTGTTCAGTTGGTTTCCATTATTCCTTTTAGTAGTGGTTTGAACACCCTGGTGGCTTTTCCCTCAGCAGATTTGCTGGCGAAATTTAGTTAGCGAGATTTGACACCCTCAACCAGATCCACTGTCCGTTTGGTTTTAGCCCCTCAGAACTAATTGACAAATGGGTATCATGACCCAGCCATCCAGGAAGTACTCGTCAATGCAGTCAAACAGCCCCTAGTAGATAGGTCTAGTACAGTGAGGGAAAAAAGTATTTGATCCCCTGCTGATTTTGTACGTTTGCCCACTGACAAAGAAATGATCAGTCTATAATTTTAATGGTAGGTTTATTTGAACAGTGAGAGACAGAATAACAACAAGAAAATCCAGAAAAACGCATGTCAAAAATGTTATAAATTGATTAGCATTTTAATGAGGGAAATATGTATTTGATCCCTCTCAAAACATGACTTAGTACTTGGTAGCAAAACCCTTGTTGGCAACCACAGAGGTCAGAGTAGTTGGCCACCAGGTTTGCACACATCTCAGGAGTGATTTTGTCCCACTCCTCTTCTTCAAGATCTTCTTCAAGTCATTAAGGTTTGGAGGCTGACGTTTGGCAACTCGAACCTTCAGCTCCCTCCACAGATTTTCTAGGCTAGGCCACACCTTTGTTACCTTGCCTGTGTGTTTGGGGTCATTGTCATGCTGGAATACCCATCCACGACCCATTTTCAATGCCCTGGCTGAGGGAAGGAGGTTCTTACCCAAGATTTGACGGTACATGGCCCCGTCCATTGTCCCTTTGATGCAGTGAAGTTGTCATGTCCCCTTAGCAGAAAAACACCCCCAAAGCGTAATGTTTCCACCTCCATGTTTGACGGTGGGGATGGTGTTCTTGGGGTCATAGGCAGCATTCCTCCTCCTCCAAACACGAGTTGAGTTGATGCCAAAGAGCTCCATTTTGGTCTCCTCTGACCACAACACTTTCACCCAGTTGTCCTCTGAATCATTCAGATGTTCAGACTTCAGACAGGCATGTATATGTGCTTTCTTGAGCAGGGGGACCTTCCAGGCGCTGCAGGATTTCAGTCCTTCACGGAATAGTGTGTTACCAATTGTTTTCTTGGTGACTATGGTCCCAGCTGCGTTGAGATCACTGACAAGATCCTCCCGTGTAGTTCTGGGCTGATTCCTCACTGTTCTCATGATCATTGCAACTGCACGAGGTGAGATCTTTCATGGAGCCCCAGGCCGAGGGAGATTGACAGTTCTTTTGTGTTTCTTCTATTTGCAAATAATCGCACCAACTGTTGTCACCTTCTCACCAAGCTGCTTAGCAATGGTCTTGTAGCCCATTCCAGACTTGTATAGGTCTAAAATCTTGTCCCTGACATCCTTGGAGAGCTCTTTGGTTTTGGCCATGGTGGAGAGTTTGGAATCTGATTGATTGATTGATTGATTGCTTCTGTGGACAGGTGTCTTTTATACAGGTAACAAGCTGAGATTAGGAGCACTCCCTTTAATAGTGTGCTCCTAATCTCAGCTCGTTACCTGTATAAAAGACACCTGGGAGCCAGAAATCTTTCTGATTGAGAGGTCAAATACTTATTTCCCTCATTAAAATGCAAATCAATTTATAACAATTTTGACATGAGTTTTTCTGGATTTTTTTTGTTGTTATTCTGTCTCTCACTGTTCAAATAAACCTACCATTAAAATTATAGACTGATCATTTCTTTGTCAGTGGGCAAACGTACAAAATCAGCAGGGGATCAAATACTTATTTCCCTCACCGTAAGCTCTTAAAGCTACAGTATAGTTCACCCAAAATTAATATTCATCATTTGTCATCATTTACTCACCCTCATGTAGTTCCAAACCCATAAAACTTTTGTTCATCTTCAGAACACAAATGAAGACATTTTTAATGAAACCTGGAAGATTTATCTCCCTAAATTTACAGTCCAAATATCCAAAAATGTAAAGCCCCAAAAAGTTCATAAACGTATCGTAAAAGTAATCTGTGTGACTCCAGTGGTTTAATCCCAAATTTACGAAGCAATACGAAATACTTTGTGTGTGCAAAAATCTAAAATCAAGTCTTTATTTACAAAATATCTGCACTTCTGCATAGATCTCTGACACACACTCACAAGAGAACCACAATGCATGCGAGTTGTGTTGATGAGAGAGGGGACAAAAAAAATGCAAGTCCTCCTCTACTTTGAAATCTGCAGACATTTTTGTTATAGATATTGCTCTACGTGACTATGTTTGTGTACAGCTCCCCTCTTCCTCTGCTGTAAACAGTGCAGCGCTGCCGTTACTTAATAGACTTAATTTTAGTTTTTTTATGCACACAAAGCATTCATACTGCTTCATAAAATTGGGATTAAACCACTGGAGTCACAGGGATTACTTTTACGTTGTCATTATGAATTTTTTGGAGATTGAAAGTTTTGATTACTTGGACTGTAAATGGAGGGACAAAAATCTCCCACCTCTCTATGTCTTCATTTGTGTTCTGAATATGACCAAAAGTCTTTGGGTTTGGAACAACATGAGGGTGAATAATTGATGACAGTAATTTCATTCTTGGGTGAACTATCCCTTTAAGTGGAAGCTATTCCATGCACTGTTTACCCGCCTCCAGCTGAATGCAGTCCATTGACCAAGTCACAAAATACTAACTTCAAGTCCCCATCTATATTAAAGCAGAGGCTCAGTCACAGAAGATATCACCATGATTAAAAGATGGGCTAGATACTCAGAGTCTATCCTTCAGCATGTCTGTGTTGCTTCTAGCTGGGGGTCACCATGCACTTAAGCCAGTGATGTGAGTGTAGCGGTCATCACTGGTCAGCTTTTTGGTTATGAGTCCTTTGATGGAATATGCTATTCAGGTGGTTCTTACCACACCTGGAGGTTAGGACAGGTGAAATGAAACAATCATTATGTATTTTAACTGTGGCTCTATCAAACACTGGATAACCCTCAGGGGGTTTCCATGTCTTTACAAACCAACCCAGTAAGACCTTGTCAAAAAGATTTCAGTGTTCCAGAGCTGTATGTTGGCACTATTTATTACAGATGCTGAGTCTTATGTCAAGACAGTTTGTAACATTTTGACGAAATCCAGCAGGTTCTCACTGCCCCTGGCATTTATCTGGGGTTCCAAGAATCACAGTTACCTTACCTAACTACCGATCTTGAGTATATTACCTTGTCTAAAATATCTTTAATATTTATAGCTAAATATTTATGTTATCCTTCACCATGAATGCTATAAAATACTATTTAAATAGTAAAATGTTTTCAATTTTACAAGTGCTAGTAGTTTGTCCAAAAACATTCACTTAACTGTCTAACTTGTAACTTTTTTTTTACCAACATGATTTGAGAATACTGAATACTGAGTCACTTATTTTTATGTGAATGTAAAAATAATAATAATTTCTCTGAATTATAAGCACATATACAATGATTTATGATTACAGGCTTCAAAGAAGTAACAAAGAAGTTACCACTTGTTTTTATAATGTGATGAACTGCCTTACAATTGGGAAATATATTGAACAAAGGGAACGAGTTGCAGTGTGGTGGTCTTTCATCATTCTTTGAAGTTTTCCTAAAGAGAAGTGTCCTTGGAATTATGTTTAAATACTCAAAATTACTGTTTACTCAAATTATGTTTGACTGACAAACATATGAAAATATAAAATGATATGGAAATATGAAATTATATTAAAATGATATTTAAAAGATAAAAGATTTGATGTGAAAAAAAACCAAAACAAAAAAACCTCCCATGATTTACCTCAACAGGTGCAGATGAGACAAAGTTTAAACTGTTCAGTTTTCATCTTCAATTCTTTATGCAGCATCTTGTGGAGTAATGCATTTAATGTCCATGTGATGGCCCTAGAATACCAGAAAGTACTACTCTAAATACTTTTATACAAAAATCTGGACATTGTATGACATGTATAAGTTACTCATCGCTTTCGGTCTCCCTCTCTTCTTTAGGTGGAGTAAAACCTGGTGCGTGTGAGGTGGTGGCCGCCCATCGCTGTTGCAATAAGAATAAGATCGAGGAAAGATCTCAGACAGTCAAATGTTCATGCCTCACTGGACAGGTGGCAGGGACAACCCACGCACGGCCGTCATGTGTGGACGGTATGACACAGCTTGTAACGAAAGGACAGTCAGTGCAGAACACCAGGCCAAGTCAATGAAAACTCTGAGTATAGTAAAAGTGTAACTTCACTGACTCACAGTCACAAGGTCATTCTAAATGTCAAAGAGAAGTTTAGAAACTATTATTTTAATGCTGTGATGCAGTAAAGCCAGGTTCTTTTTCTATTGTATTTCTATTGTATATTCAATTGCTGTCTTGTACTATGAGAGTGGATGTCCATAAAGGGACAGTGTCAATTTAGTAGTGGATTATAGTGAAATTTACTGAACTGTATTCTTACAAAGGAGTGAGGTTTCTTAACGAGGTTTTACTGTTACTGAAATGCTGTACATTTTGGATATCGGGGTTTATGGATGTACAACAAGCAGTTATTGTATGTCTTTCTAAAAATAGAACTGGTTTAGGGAATTTTCAATTTAGGTCTCTTTCATTCAACCACAGTGGTGTGATTGGCGTGACCACTATTCTCTTCACACCTTCAATCCAGTTTGAGATGACTTTTGCTTTGTGACATGGTGCATTATCATGCTGGACATAGCTATTAGAAGATGGGTAAACTGTGGCCATGAAGAGATGCACATGGTCAGAAACAATACTCAAATAGACTGTGGCATTCAAGCAATGATTGATTGGTATTAACGAGCCTAAAGTGTGCCAAGAACACTTTCCCCACACCATTAGACCACCTCCACCAGCCTGGACTGTTGACACAAGGCAGGTTGGATCCATGGATTCATGATGTTGGTGCCAAATTCAGACCCTATTATCGATGTGTCTCAGCACTGAGAGTCTCCAGAAGTTACACAGAATGATGTGAAAAACAAAAAAACACTGATTGAGCGACAGCTCTGTGGGTGGTAATGCCTTGTTGATAAGACAGGTTAGAGGAAAATGGCCAGACTGGTTCGAGCTGCTAGTAAGGATATAGTAAGTCAAGCAGAGAAGCATCTCAGCATGTCCACAACACTGAATCTTGATGCGGATTGGCTACAACAGCAGACGGTTCCACTCCTGTCAGCTAAAAACAGGAGTATGAGGGTATCATGGGCACAGACACACCCAAACTTTCTGAGATGCTTTTCTGGTCAGCACAGTTGTAAAGAATGATTATTTGAGTTACTATAAACTTTCTGTCAGTTCACACCAATCTGGTCATTCTCCTCTGATGTCTCATCAACAAGGTGTTTCAGCCTGCAGAACCCAAGCTCACAAGATGTTCCCCATATATATATATATATATATATATATATATATATATGTG
>CM022768.1:12974861-13034861 GCA_012411365.1 Ameiurus melas | reverse complement strand
ACAGTATGTAGTCACTTTCTATCTGTGGGTAATGAACCTGTTAATTTTATTTGATCTTTGTGCGATTATGAGAATCGGTTTTTAGTTTATCACCTTAAAAATGTTTCCACCATTCACATAAATCCTACGGTCATAATACTGAATAAAGACATTTTTCTGTACATTAACTTTATATGACATTCACTGCTGAGTATTACAGAGTTACTACACTTCCTGTGGAGCTCAGGCCATTGAGTCATTTATGTTGTCATATCTCAAAGTTACATGATTGTATTATTCTCGCTCGCTGACATACGCATAGTAATACTATTCTTGCAGTTGACATTTCAGATCATACTGAAATTGACACACACTCACTCACACACTCACACACTCACACACACACACACACACACACACACACACACACACACACACACGCAATCTGATGGAGTCTGAATTATGTCCACTCTGACACTGGTGTAAAGTTCCAGCACAGCTCCCTGCCTCTGACAGCCTGACTATGAGAAACATGGAAATATTCAAATAATGCCCTAACACACACACACACACACACACATACACACACACACTCACCCACTTGCCGGCCCCATTTATTTTCCATCTGACTGGTTTGACACACCGCCTGCAAGCCTGTGGAGACAACTATGGAGGTCTGTATGGCAGAGAGAGAGAGAGAGAGAGATTTATAATGTTACACTTTTCTTAGATTGTTTATGTTGTCATATTATACATGTTTGTTTAACCTGATTTGGATGACTGTTAAGAATAGCCATGATGAATGAACATCCCATCTGTGGTCTTATGAATATTGCAAGTAGCTTGTTGCTGATGGTTGATATTATTTCCAGAGTTCTAGAATAAAGTTTCTTTTCTCCTGCCATTAATTGCCTCCCTGAGCTGCCGTTTCAATAAAAAAACAAACAAACAAACAACAAACAAAAAAAAACAATAAATATTCACATACACCATGTAACCTCCATCAATTGAAGTCTGACAGGCTAAGAGCTGTCCATTAAAAGATACATTTGGAAATGTTTTAAACAAATACAATTTAGTGTTAATGATATACAGTCAAACTCTCTTCGAGAGTCATT
Organism: Ameiurus melas; assembly: GCA_012411365.1. NCBI lineage: Eukaryota > Metazoa > Chordata > Actinopteri > Siluriformes > Ictaluridae > Ameiurus > Ameiurus melas. The sequence continues at coordinate 13,033,764 of CM022768.1, read as the reverse complement.
GTGCTGACTTGAAATGCAGGAAGATGGATATTAATGTTTTTAATGCACGCTGTGTGTGCTGAAGCCCTCTGGGGAGGTCCAACTCACCTCTGCATGGTTTTTGGCAGAGATTAAGAGAACGCAGCATCTGCATGGTGAGGAGAATAAATTTAAATATTGTTGACATTTGTAATAACGTTAATATCTGCCTGATAGAGCACTTACGCTTTGCAGTGTGAACTGTAATGTTAATTCGCATCATGCTAGAGGAACAGATGTGTCAATACTTGTTGAAAATTCAATTAAGAGACCCAATTATTACTTACAATGATTTTTGAAATTTTTTTCCAGAGTTAAACATAATACTTCAGAGTGATGAGCACTGACATGTTTAACCACTCTCAAGCCATCTAGGATAGCCCGCAACCTTGGGGTGATTTTTGATGGGAGCTTGACCTTTACAGACCACATTTCAACAACTGCACAGTCCTGTAGGTTCATTCTGTATAACATCAGGAAAACAGACAATATCTCACTGAACAGGCTACACAGCTACTAGTCCAGGCTCTTGTCATCTCAAAACTGGACTACTGCAACGCACTACACTCTGGCCTCCCAGCCAGCTCTATCAAACCCCCTCAGATGATTCAGAATGCAGCCGCACATACAAGAACTTGTCTGGAACAGCACCGCCCTACCTCAACACTCTCCTGAAGGCTTATGTTCACTCACACAATCTACGATCGATCAATGACCAACGCTTAGTAATGCGAAAAAACTGTACAAAATTAGCCTAAGCCCCACCTCTTCCGTGAGCACTTAACTAACTCCTAAAACGCCAACCCCACATTATCCTTAAAAAAAAAAAACTAAAAAAACTTACTCTGGCTCTTACACCTCTACTCTGTGCATTTGATTTTCTAGAACTTAATTATAAATCTTTCATGGTAGCACGACTTGTATTGTTCTCCGCATGATATATATCACTTTGCTTGTATTTCCTCATTTGTGAGTCGCTTTGGATAAAAGCATCTGCTAAATGAATACATGTAAATGTTTCAGTGCTGATTTCGAGATTTCAGCTTCCTCTAGGAAAATCTGACCAGGACGCTTGCCTTGTGCATGAACCTCTACTGGTAATTTCTGGTCTCTCCACCGGTTAGCTCATTTGAGATGCTGTGAGCTTCAAGTTGGAGCTTGTGCATTTTTGTTGTGCTTGAGTGCAACATAATTGCTTTGGTTAATAGGAAAGCACCAGTGTGATCTAAGAAGTTGTAAATTTGAAATCCAGAGCAAAGGATTTTAAAGCAGCAAGGCGACAAACACAGCTTTGAATATTTAAAAAAACTACAGGAAGGGGACTAGTCACCACACTAAACTAAAAAAAAAAGGGAAAGAGAGAGAGAACTGAAAAGTAGAGTTCAATTTAATCAGATCAATAAACGGCTCTGTGAGGTATGATTTAAAAACTATTTCATCTCACAATAATATTAGAGCATGTTCTCCAAAAGCTCTTTCTTTGATGAGAGCAAACAGACCATAATTTTAATACTACTGCAAAAGGTCTACAGGTTCTTAATAATGGTGCAATTTTGAAGTTTTAAGATATTTGCAGATAATAATTGCTAGGAGATTAACAGGTCACTCCAAAATCTCCTCTAGGTGTTCAGTTGGATGAGATCTAATGACCGTGGAAGCCATAGCATGATTTTCTACATTTTCATGCTCATTAAAACATTCAGTGCCCCCTCATGAAGTGAGGATGGAGACATGGTTATCCTAGAAGAGATTACTACAATTAGGAAAGAACTGTCTCATCACAGGATAAAGGTGATCAGTCGCGATAACTTTCAGTTCATTTGTGACTCTAAGAGTACAAGTGGACCTAGACCATGACAGCAAAATTTCCCCACAGCATATCAGATCCATCAGTTTTTTGTCTCCCATCTATATGTTCATGCGACTTACGTGTGCATTCATTATTATAACCCAAATCAAGCTATATTAACATAGCAATATTGAGAATTAACTGGAGAGTGAATTCATCAAGTTTATCAAATGAGTGAATGTCTAAGTTTTATGTGTTGGTGTTGTGCATCAGATGAAGAATGTCATTATATCCCATGGAATCCTTAAAGCAGTCTCAGCCACACCCTGAACCACCAACTGCTAAAAAAAACACATTCACACCTTAATAAGAAACATATTCATAATGTTAATGGATTTATGAATATGTGCAAACAGGTGCAAGTAAAGTTGCAATCAAAATTATTCAACCCCCACCACAAATCAGGTTTATTGTCAAAATGTACAGATTTTCAGCTGTTTGCAATGAATAAAATCAAACAAAAGCAATTTAAATAGTTCCACACAATGAATGCTTCAAGTGGTTTCTCCAATTCAACTGAAAATGCAACTTATAATGATTTCTCTAGTTTCAGAATTATTCAACCCCCCTGAATAGAATCTCTCACAACAGCAAAATATACACAACAGGTGTTGTCTCAATCACACCTGATGCAACTAATCAAGGGCTTCATTAGCTGCACCAGGTGTGCTTGAGCTGGAACACATGAAATACCTGAACTGGCTAGGGGTAGAAAATTTGTGAAATACCTGGATGAGGCAGAAAAAGGAAGCTATTAACGACAACAACCAGATTTCTGAGAAGGCAGGTTTTGAAAAACCCTTGAGTGACTGCAAAAGACCTGCAGCAAGACTTGGTGGCAACAGGCACTGAGGTTTCAGTGAGCACAGTAAGAGGCGTACCAAACTCAATGTTTCCATGCCAGAACTCCTAGACGTACACCAGTACTGACCCAAAAGCACAAGAAAAACCTACTCAAAATCATATAAATAAGCCACAGAAGTTTTGGGATTCTGTTCTGTGGAGCGATGAAAAAAAACTGAAAATGTTCGGCACAATGGATCAGCAGTATGTCTGGAGAAAGAAGAATGAACACTCTGTCCACAGTCAAGCATGGTGGTGGCTCGGTGATACTCTGGGGCTGCTTTGCATCCTCTGGGACTGGAAACCTGCAGAGTGTGGAAGGCAAGATGAATTCATTGAAGAATCAGGAAATCCTAGGAAAAAACATCATGCTATCTGAGAGGAAGCTGAAGCTTGGTCATTGGACCTTCCAAGAGGACAATGATCCCAAGCATACCACAAATTCCACCAAGACTTGGTTGCAGAAGGAGTCCTGGAAGATTCAACAGGGCCATCACAGTCACATGACTTTGTCTTGTGAATATTACCGAACTGGAGGCCATTGCTCATGAGGAATGGGCTAAGATTCCTGAGGAATGCTGCCAGAAGCTGGAGTCTGGCTATGCGTCTTGTCTGCAGAAGGTCATAACAGTAAAGGGGTGCTCTAATAAGTACTAAAAATGATTGCCATGAAGGGGTTGAATAATTTTTAAACCCCTAATCATTATATAATCACTATAAGTTGCATTTTCAATTGAATTTGGGGAAACCACTTGAAGCATTTGTTGTCTTAAACTATTTAAATTGCTTTTGTTTGATTTGATCAATGGAAACATTTTCACAATATACATGATAAGCAATGGGGTTTGAATATTTTTGAATGCACCTATATAATTTGTTGTTATAACACTGGCATATTACTAATTTGATGGGGTTCAAGTCATGCACTTACGTGGAACATGGGATGTGCAGTGGGATTACTACCTGCCAAGTTCTGAGTGGTAAAACAGCATTTTTTTATTACCTTGAACGAAAGCTAAAAATCAAATATCAAATTAACAAAAAAAAATTGCAAATGAGCTTTTTCTTGTTTATGCTTTTGAATTTTGGACAGCTGACTTGTTTGTGACGCTACCACTAAACACTGATATACAGTTTAAACACGACAGCGATGACAAAACATTTGCTGTAAGTTCTCTCAACCAGCGAAGTATTCATATCACTAAAATATCAACCTGAAGTCTCTAAGAGAAATCTCATCTAATCTAAATGTCACTGCAACACATAAAACCACACTTCTTAATAATACATTCATTATAATGCAAAAAGTATGCGGACACCTGACCATAATGCCTATATGTAGGCCTTTCCCAGACTGTTGCCACAAATTTGGAAGCACACAATTGTCTAGAATGTCTTTGAATGCTGTACAGTTAAGATTTCCTTTCACTAGAACTAAGGGGCCCAAACCTGTTTCAGAATGACATTTCCCCTATGCACAAAGTGACATGGTTTGCCAAGCTTGATACAAAATAACTCTATACAGAGCCCTGACCTCAACACCACTGAACACCTTTGGGATGAACTGGAACACCAACTTCATACCAAGCCTTCTTGACAGACATCAGTGCCCTCTTGTGCTCTTGTGGTTGAATGAGCACAAAGCCCCACAGCAACGCTCTAAAATCTAGTGGAAAGCTTTCCCAGAAGAGTGGAGGATGCAAAGGGGAAACAAATCAATATTAATGCCCATGGTATTAGAATGGGATATTGAATTCTCAGGTGTTCGAATACTTTTGGACATATAGTGTATAATCAAACCCAACCTCCAAGTCTGTATCAAATCCCACCAATGCTCACTAAAATACAGAGGATATATAATGGTGCAATTGTACGTCTTATTTTTGTGCATTCACCATGTATTTGTACCATAAAAATAGGGGCCACTGATTAAAATTGCTTTCCTGATTACAAAATCTGATTGTGTTCTGATATCATGGTTATCAGTAAGCAAATTATCTACACTCCTGGGACAAAAAAATCGTGTTTTTTTTTAAAGGCCAAACACCAAATGGCAAAATATGAAGCTTTTAATGGATTTAACAACAAATCACTGGTCATACAATTAAGCAAGAATTAAGCAAATGCACTTCTATGCCACCATTTGCTCATTTACTTTTGCTGCAGTGAACTGTTTGGGGGAAAATCTAGAACCAAGGAAATTAATTTATATAGTCTTCTTGTACACAAAGGTAAAATCATGATAATGATTCAAATGTTTGTTGTAAAATTCAAACTAACATATGTCTGGGTGTACAAAATTTAAATAAAGTATAAATAAAATACAAAAATAAAATTTTATAATAAAAATATATTTTTCAAAACTATCTGCAAGTTTATGCACAAGGCTTAAACAAGGGAAAAGCTATCCAATACTGACTTACCTTATCTTTTTTTATTTAATTTTTGCTAAATTTCTGACCAATTATTTGTTGCTAAGACCATTAAAAGCTTAATATTTTGCTGTTTTTGGCTTGGCCCATTTTTTGCCTAGGAGTGTAAATGTATTTTTAAATTGGACCAATCAATTAACAGGGCTATAATTAACAACGTGAAGAAGGCAAGATAATATGTTTCTATAAATAAATATCAGAGCTTTTTAAATGTTAATTCACCCCCACTGTGATTTTTTTTGTTGTTGAAAACATCCTTGAAGAAATGGCTTACATTTAGGCCCTCCAAAGTGAAACAGTGTAAATCAACAGTTGATGGTCATCTATATTCACACTGGCATTAGTTTGACATCAGTAGAATATCCCAGGAGTTTTTGATGGCGTCCTTTAGTCCCAGCTGCAATCTTCCACCTGTAGACACAATCAAATAACTGGACATCTGGTTTTATTCAATTTTACCAGCTTATTTTTTTTTTTTACCATTAAGGGCTAAAGGAATACAGAGGATTTGATTTAATAGAGTGATTGTATTGTAGTCAATTTTCTGTAGAAATGTACTTTTAGTATTCATCAATAATATTGACAATTACCTTGAATTACAGTTTGAGTATTGGAAAAGTTCCAAATTTGACTGTTTACTCCTTTTTCTTTGCATTTTCACCAGTTATAGGTTTTGTTTTCATGTATACTGTATCTTAAATGGGTCACATCATCCCACAGACTTTATGTTGTATGTCTAGTTAAACTGGACATTTTACTGGTGCCATGTGGCTGTCTAGAAAAAACAAATCCATAACATAAAAGTACATTTACACACACCCAAATATTGAGAGAATTATTATTTTTTGCTCATTCAGGCTCTCAAAAGACTATCACCACTATTTAAATTGATTTTCTCTGAAGTAGCATTCAGGACCTTTCAGGACTCTAACACAGAGCACATCTTAAAATTCCACATTTTACTACCTGTTTAATGAAGGCAAAAACTCCAGATAGCTGAATATAAATCTGACTCAGAGTATTTAAATTCCATGCTATTTCATATCTGCATGCAGCAGCAGGTTTCGATCAGACCTCATTGGATTTGATAATATGTCTCATAGCTTTCACACGGAAGTCCTCTCAATGATGCTCTATTAATTTATCATTAGTTTAATGAACCAGAAACAGGGAAAATCAGCTAAAGCTGGACTAGAGCTTCACTAGCACATGGTGGATAATGATTTCATCTTTTCAAAACACTTTACATTATTGTGCTTTCGCCTTTTAAATCACAGTTAACTGTGGTTTCAGAGTTACAGTTTAATTGACCACAACTCAAACATTATTTTTTATATGCCATTTCATCTTGTGTTTTCCTTAACCACATAATGATGTCAGATATCTGTGGTTAGACGATGATGAGGAGTCTGTGAACAATTATAACATCAGTTTTATGTTACACATGTCCTTAACAGTCCATTTTAGTTGCAGGAGAAATGCAGTGAGCTCCTCAATGATACTTGATGAGGCTTTACCCACTTGTTCTTATGAAAAGTCTTCTTCCTTCCATAAAGACATGCCGTAAATCAATCACTGTAGGTGAGTTTGTTAGCTCAGTCATTTCTGGAAACAAGGATCACCAGGATGTCATGAATGAAGACTATATTTTTGGCAAACTGTAACAAACAGGGTAAAGTCTCAGATTACCAAGGATTTACAGCGCAAACCAAAATGAGCAGAAACAATGGTGAAATCATGAATGAACAAATGTCCATAGACTTCCTCAGTCAGGTGATGGTCACGTTCTTGGGTAGAAAGTTGAAGAATGAAATAGCCGCCTGAAATTTAACATCAAGTTCACCAGCTTCCTTCCATTGGAGAAGGTTATTGAACTGTTGTCCAGTTGTACTCCTAAAGTGAAAAATACACAAATAAATTACTGCAATATTAATAAAGGGGAACAAAATAAAAATGCATAAATACTCACTATAATAATTAGAGATGTCCTAAAGATGTAATGTTTAATAGTCAAATTGGGATAATTGCAGTTATGTTTCTATAATAATTGTTTAAGAAATCTGAGTTATGGCCTATTTGGATTGGATTAGTCTTACATGTAATTATTACCAGACTATCTCTGGGATTTTTAGTCTCATCCAAATCAGTCCTGTCAGTAATTTTTACAGACTGCGCATGTACAAATCTGCAAAGATTAACCCTAAGTAATATACATCCAGTCCGAATTGCCATTATAAAAATGTCATCATATCCTGTTCGGTAAGAGGTTTTTTTTTTTTTTGTCAAAGAAGAAATGCTTCTGGGTAATTTTAGGTTAGTTATTGAGTTCCTAGCACAGGTTTAGCCTACAGATACGTTCAGATCATGTGACTTACTAATGCTTAAGTGCAGCAAGCGCAGCCAAAATCCCTAAAACAAGCAGTTTTAAAGTTATAATAATCAAAATAAACGTTTCATATTAAAATGAGATGTATGTAGTATGCATGAGATTTTTCCGCTTGTGTGACGAGCATGCGTATACCATGAAGACCCTCCCATCTCTGTGATTTAAACAGAGATCACTTGTGCTGAGCGATCATAATTACTACATTGGTTTCTGTTTACTATTAATTTGTTTATATTTATTGTACAGCACTTTGGTTTCAACATCTGTTGTTTTAAATGGGCTTTATAAATCAATAAACTAAACTACTACAGACATCCTCAAAGCTTAACAGACATGTCTGAAAACATAATCCCTTCTGAAAAGTACTGTAATCATTTCAGCAAATGAATCATCATTAGGATTTTATAAACTAATAACCTAGTAACAGGCATGCAGTGATGCAGGGTAGATGTGGAGAAAACAACAAACCTTTATTCTGCACTGAACAGCTCCCACTGCTACAATGATGTATAGGGATGAGTGTTCTGAAATAAACACACACACACACACACACACACACACACACACATTATTATGCTTTGAATAATATCTCCATGTTAATTCATGCACAGGAACCAGCTCTCACCCTGGTGGTTTTGATCTTGTTCCCAGAGTAGCACATCCAGCCTGAGTTGTCTGGCAAAGTCTTGCACTCCTCTCCCTCCAGACATGGTTCCATCTCACACCACCATTTCCCCACCACTATAGAGGCTGTGAGAAAGTGCTCATAAACACTTTTTGCAGGTTGAAAGGAATAGTTCACATAAAAGAAATACTATCATGGGTAATAGACCGCTGAATTAATGTCAGTAGGAACAACTAGGAATTGAGACGAGACTTAGTTTGTCCATAGTTTGCATTTGCATACACACTAGTGGCTTAGTGGTTAGCACGTTTGCCTGGGTTATGGTCATGTTCTCTCTGTGCTTTGGGGGTTTCATCCAGGTACTCCAGTTTCTTACCCCTGCCCAAAGACATGCATTGTACGATGATTGGCATCATAGTGTGTGACTGTGCCCTACAATTGGGTGCCTCATGCCCTGAGATCCTTGGGACCCTGTGTAGAATTTGTAGTATAGAAAATGGGTGGATTGATGGAAGTTTGTAGTCTTTAAGTCATTAAACTGTGCTTTACAGCATGGTGAACTGTATCAGCTGTAATATATATATATATATATATATATACACATAAACTTTTTGTTTGTTTGTTTTTTTCATTTGGACAAGCAAACATTTGATCATCTTTGAAACAGTGCCTATTAATAAAGTTGATATATTTGAGGGAAGAAAAATAGCTTTTTCAATAATTTATTAAACAGAAATATTAATAGATGTGATATTCTTCTGTGAAAAAAGTAGGTACACCCTTGGCCTCAGAAGCTAGTGTTGCCCCCTTTAACAGAAATAACTTTATGTAGGTGTTTTGAATAATGGTCCATCAGGCTTGCTGGAATTTTTGACCACTCTTCCATGCAATATTCTTTCGGTTGCAAGATGTTTGAGGGTTTTCTTGCATGTACGGCGCATTTCAAATCCCCCACAACATTTCAATGGAATTCAAATCCAGGCTTTGACTTGGCCATTCCATAACCCTCTATTTCTTATTTTTAGCCATTCCTTGGTGGATTTGCTAGTGTGCTTAGGATCATTATCATGTTGAAAGGTCCAGTTTCAGTTCAACTTCCAGACACATGGCCTCACAATTATCTTCAAGCACTCTTTGATATGATGCAGAATTCATAGTTGAATCAATGAATGCAAGCTGTCCAGTCCCTGAGACAGCAAAGCAACCCCAAACCATAACATTTCCACCAGCGTACTTCACAGTTGGAATGAGGTGCTTCTCCTGAAAAGCTGTCTTTAGTCCGTGCCAAACATGTCTGTTGTTACTGTAACCAAACAACTCAATCTTTAATTCGTCTGTCCAGAGCACATTATACCAAAAGCCCTGGTCTTTGCCTATATGCTCATTGGCAAACTGTAGTCTTGCAAAGGCTTGACCTAGCATGCCTTCCATGGAGGTCAAATTTATGCAATCTCTTTCTGATTGTAGAAGCATGCACATTGACAACAACAGTTGTAAGACTTACTAGCAGATCCTGTGATGAAATTTTGGGGTTCTTGGAGACTTCTTTTTGTATCAGACGGTCTGCTCTTGGGTTGAATTTGCTGGGACTGCCAGTCCTGGACTAATTGACAGTCATTTGAAATCTGTGCCATTTGTAGATTATTTTACTTACACTGGAATGATGTATTACAAATAATTTGGAGATCTTTTTAAATCCCTTGCCAGACTAATAGGTATCCACAACCTTTTTTTTTCTTTTCACACACCTCAATAGCAAAGGGAACTCTAGACACTAGATATGAGAGGGGTATAAATAAGACAGGTTCCACCTGCCCTCTATGTAGGTTCTAATCACTGGCACCCAATCTTCAACACCTGATTCTAATTATATAGATTTGAAAGTATAATAAATGTAGGGGTTTACTTACTACATTGTGACCTATTTTTTGTTAACTTCAATTGTGAAAATTACTACAAAATGTACATTTTATGTGTTATTTCAAAGAGTATATCAACTTTATTTATAGACACTGTTTCAAAGAGAATTAAATATTTGTTTGTGCAAATATGTATAAAAAATAAAAAATAAATAAAAAAAGACACAAACCCATAAATTTCCATGGGGTGTACTTATATTTTTCAGTGCATCCAGACATACATTCCTCACTCTCCTAACTACATAACATTGCCACTTTTACTGTAGTTCCTGAATAATTTGCAATAGTTACTGGATAACATGTTTTAAGATGAAGAACAAGCCAGAATGTAAAGGAGTTACTGTAAATATCTTTAAGATTAACACTGAAATAATAATTGGGATGTCATATTTATACTGTTTTTTCAAGTTTAATATAACTGTTTCATTATCAGTCTACAACACCTACGCAAACTAAATGGTGTTGTGTGGTATAAACAGAGTTTGACAATCTGTGTTTGTATACTTACACAGACCTAAGAACTTTTCTCTCACCATCCTGTAGATAACCAATGATAAAAAGTCAATACGTCACATGACATTAGATTCAATTGTCTAAAAATGTGTCTTGTTTCCTGTTATACGTATTGCCCTGCAAAAGGCCTTATGTGCAGTAAAATGCTACATTAGTTCATTTGATTTCATTTCATTCTATATCAACTCCCAGTCTAATACCACATACACCTATAATTCAGACAGATTTGCTGCCAATAATGGTGCAAAATTGACATAAATACAGTTTAAGTTCATGGTTCATTTCAATGACTTGTCAAAAGATCAGGCAGTGTAGACCTTATAAAAAGCTATCAATTTCACTCACTTTGTTCTGTGAAAGAGTGATCATTTTGAAATGGCAAGAACGGAGGCATTATATGCAGAGAAGGAGAGCAATCTGGCACAGTGATGGGTGATTTATAACTGATGTGCTACGAATGCTGAAAGCTTTTTAAGCTCTCATCATGCATATGGTTGTATCGTAACAATAGAATATTACTGATTTAAACTAAGGCATATTCTGGAACAGTGTGAAAGAGCTTTTTGCCAACAATTTAAATTCTCTGTAATATTTCTGTCAGCCATACAGCAGTATATATTAGTCACAACATTTTTAATGATAGTTTCAATGTTCGTTTTCATAATAGTACAAGTGACAACCTTTAATGTCACTATCTGACATATTACACCTGATACCTGTTTGACAAAACTAACTGGAAAATTAAATGCATAGGCATTTCATTTACCATTTATTTATTTAATCTCTTGAGTGGTTGGAACCATCCCTAAAACCAATTAAGCGGATAACTGTTGTGTTTTTGCTCCATTAATCGATTCATTAAAGAACGTGGGACGACAACAGAAATTTTTATCAGACTTGCAATCTAAAATAAATTCAACATGGTTGAAACTTTTTGCTATAACAGTTAGGGTTCATTAGGACAAATCACAAATTATCATCATAAATTGAAGCAGCGGTCGATGTACTCGCAGATAGCATTAAACAAAGGTTATCCATGATCAAAAAAATATATATATATTGATTTTGATATGCAAACAAGCTCATGGGTTGACTTTGATAATGCATGCCATAAATCAATCATTTCATGTGTGTTTGTCCCACTCTCCTTTGTTGTAGTATATCACGCGATAGGGTAGATTTAACTAAGCAGTGGGAACTGGCAAGATCAACCTGAGGAAAAAAATAAAAAAGTGAAAAAAAAAATGAAATAAGCTGGAATATAAGGTTTGGAACTGTATAAGACTCCACAACAATTAAAAGAAACTGCTGGGTGTAAATAGACAAAAAAACAAATCAAAGTGAAACAAGGAACAGGTGAACACAATCAGGGAAACCAAACCAATGAGAGGACAGTTGCAAAGACAAGACTAAAATAGAAAAAAAGCACATGGTACTCGTTGCCTTGGGAACTACGATATTCCATCTGTGCTCAGATATCTGACCTCTTCGCTAACCTCTTTGTTTATATCTTACACTGTGCAAGCAAGTCGGGCTGTGCGATTAATAGAATTCTCGATTTCAATTCTGATTATGGCCTCTGACGATTATGAAAACAAAATAATCGAGATAAAACAATCATTGTGCTGTATTCCATTTCGCAAGGTTCTCATTTTTTTTTTTTTTTAAAAACCGAGCTCACTAATAGTGAGAAACTACAAGCTGATCTAAACCAGGAGACAGAATTTCATTGGCTAAGGAAGTTTAAAGTTAATTTCTGGTGACGTGATTCATCGAAACGCATCACGTGACATATTTAATTTTGTTTTTACATATTATTTTTTTTCCCAGTTGAATTATATTCAAGGAAATCCACTGTTAAAAATACAATATATATATATATTTTAAGTTCCACAAATTCATGATGTTTCCAAAATCAATGAGCTTTTGTTTTTAATAATCGTGATCTCAACACTGACCAAAATAATCATGATTATGATTTTTGCCATAAACGAGCAGCCCTACAAACAAGCTACTTCTTTTAAAATAGAAATCCCAATTTCTCCTCTCTCTGATCCTTAACTGGTTCAAACTGGCCACAGTTACAGAGTTTAAAAAAAATAAAATAAATAAAATCAATATCAATATAACCTCTGGCTTCCTTCAAAACTTCCTTCTTGGTTCTGATTTTTAACAAAAATCAGTTTAAAAAGCACTCTCATCCTTCATAAAGTAAATAAAATATCTCATACATAACACATAAACCTGAACCTCATGTAAAGCTTTGACAGGAAATTGAAGCGCTGGCTCCTAGTGTGTCTGACATTCCAGCACATCGGTTTCATGAATCGTGATCAATCGTGACAGATGCAATTGCAGATTTCTGGTTTTATTAAAACTACTGTAGCAGATAAACCAAAGGGCTAGACAAGACACAAAAAAAAAGGCAAACCAAAAAGCCACCAACCAAAAAAAAAAATAATCTGAAAGGTGATGGTAGGGTTTAAAAAAAACACAAAAAAAAAAAAAAAAAAAAAATTACCCCCCCCCCCCCCCCCCCCCCCTTTTTTTTTTTTTGTGATTGTTCGGGCCACAAATGATCGATTTTGCTACGTTTTTTTTGTTTTTTTTCAAAATTTGCGAGGCAACATGCAGAGTATTAATTTTTTTTATGAAAACTACTTGAATTGGTGAAATTACAATTGCATAAATTTGTTTTACATGGTCTTTCACAGTGATGTTTGTTGGTAAATGGGACCTTTTAATTCAACTCATGTTCGACGCACGTGAATCGAATAGGGCTTAGTGATGACGTTACATGACTCACTGTGACCCAAATTTGTGGTAATTTTGAATATTGTGGAGTTTTTGCTTGATTTTAGGTTCATTTCTATGATCAGAAAGTCAAAAAATCCTTTTCAGGGACTGAAAAATCCATTCAGGGACTGAATAATCAGGTTACTATGAGCAGATATAGGTGCTTGACTGGAGGCCATGTGATGAGGCCTGAGGATCATGGGAGTTAGCAGTTAGCAGTCTGTTAACTTCAGGAATTGCAGATAGGGGCGTTACAATGAGTTTGATCTCACGTGAGATAGAGAACACCATCAATGATGGCCACCAGTGAGATTTCGACTGCATCCATCGTTCAGCTTAACTGAGATTTACAACCACCCACAGTGCTTAAAAGCAAATGAGATGGGTAAACCCTAACTATAAGTGTCTTATACTGGACTAAGCAATTCTGATAATTATGACTACATGACATTCCCTAGGGATATACATTTGAGGCTTATCCAGGTCATTATTCTTGTGGGAAATGTGTTTTTTGGTTGGTATTTCTTGGCACAGCTGAGGCTAATGCTCTTCCTGCAGTAGCAGCTCAGAGCGACCCATTTGTCAAAAGGACAGAGTGGTAATAATAAGAGGTCCTCAAGAGGCCCTTGGGCTAGGATACTACAAAAGTGACCTGAATGCAGAGCCTGCTCAAACGCTGCACACTTAAACATTCATTCATTTATTCATCTTCAGTTACCATCATCATTCATCTTTATCCGGCTCAGGGCCATTGTGGAGCTGGGGCCTATGCCAGGAACACTGGGCATGAAGCAGAAATAAACCCTGGATGGGACACCAGTCTGTTATAGGACACTATTTGCGCACACACACATTCACATTTATGGGCAATTTAGAGTAGCCAATCCACCTAGCGGCTTATTTCTGGGAGGTTTAAAGACCATGGGAACCTAGAGACGCAGGGTGAACATGCACAGAAACACCACACAAGTTTGAGTTCAGGAACAAACCCCGGGGCTGTGAGGTGGCAACACTACCCACTGTGTAGGTCTGGGCGATATGACAAAAAAATCATATCACGATACTTTAGGACATTTGTACGATACACGATGCGTATCACAATATATAATATAGCTATATAATAGCTGCCTATTGTATAGATATATAAATGAACAAATTGTCAAGAAAAAGTTCAACTGAGTTTATCGATACTTTTCTTTAATGCCTACAAAGATTAAGTTTTTAAAAAAAATGTCATATCAACAGCATCCGTTCAGTACCATTTATTTTGTAATTATTAAAAACATTAAAAAAAAATACATCACCATACCAGTGATATCTCAGAAAAGTATATAATTTATCATGATATCGATATTATATCAATATATCGCCTATCCCTACCACTGGGCCACTCTACCGCCCAATTATACATGTCCTGTCCTTATTATTGAACATGGCAGTGTACAGTCAGGTAATACTTTCTTTCTTTAATGACCGCTGGAACGCACTGTATCACAAAATATTCTGTGAAATATGAAAATGTATGCTCATACTGTCTACCTGAAGTCTGCAATAGCTAATGGAACAAAAGTGAATTTTGAAAGGGCCATAAACAGTGCAGCAGTTTCAGCTTACAGCTCAATTCACTCACCGTCCACACAGGAGGGCTTATTCCTTGTGGTTCCTGCTACTTTTCCGGGTAAACAGGAACACTTGACTGTCTGTGATCGCTCCTCGATCTTGTTTTTGTTACAGCATCTGTGTGCAGCAATCACCTCGCATGTCCCTCCTTCTGCCAAAAAGGGGGTTGGGGGTTAAAAAACAACAACCAATTAACAAAGAGTTGAGTCTTTCTTAATCATGCCTCATGCAATATTATAACATCCAATGTTGCTAAAGTCATCATCATCATCATTATAGTACGACTCTGCATGTCATAAAAAATGAACCAGCAAACGCTGTAAAAGTGGGTGAAGTTCTTAAACTGCAGTGTTTCCAGTCGGGAAACTTTAGTTATGTAGATTAATGTTTGTCCCCTGTGATTAGCACAGTGCCGTGGCACTAAGTAAGAATGATGTAGTGTGTGTGTCGCGGTGAAGATTTGAGTCCTGGGAGGGGACTGCTATCTGTGTAAAAATGCAATAATGAGGAGGGTGGTGGAGTGGGAAGGAGGGAACACATAATGACAGGGGGCTTGCAGTCACACACCATGAGTGAGTGATTACTAAACACTCCAGTACGGCCCCACAGGGACGAAGGGACACACGCTCACAAAGAATCTGAATAGTACTACTGCAGTGTGGATTGAATGGAACTGAATGTGAGATGTGAAATATTTATTTCAATCATGTGGCTTCATGGTCTGACATGTCGTCCAGCAAGACCTAGGTTAAATATTAAATATTAACTAGCATTTGATCCAGTGTATAAAAATATAGTAAGGAAATTGTGTCTCACGACTCATAAAAAAGAAACATGATTCATAAAACAGAAGCTTGGCGCTTGATCAACCCCCATCTGGAAATAAAACACTCCCTGTTAGGTTAATGACGAGACAAACAATTAAACATAAAAGCATGGGTAGAGTATGCCATAAAGACCCAGGAGAGTGATTAGCTGACTTCCTCTCGCCTGGGTACCTACTGATTAGGATTGGAATGGCCCAGGGTTTCCACATCTGGGATCAGGTTTGGCTAAGATGAGCAATACGCTGAATAATGCAGCTACCAGCAATTGGAGCGGGGAATGCTGGGAATATGCTGAGCACCGTGGGGGGTGTTGAACAGCGTGCTTTTGCGCTCCATTAAATATGAACTGCTCCAAGATCTAATGGAGCTTCAGATAGAATGCACAGAGGTTTGTTTGCTTTAATGTGCAGATATGGCTAGAGTCATATCTCCCTGCAGTTCTTGCCTGTTTTCCCACTAATGCTAAGCAGGGTTGAGCCTGGCCAATACCTGGATGGGAGACCTCCTGGGGAAAACTAAAGTTGCTGCTGGAAGTGGTATTAGTGAGGCCAGCAGGGGGTGCTCACCATGTGGTCTGTGTGGGGCCTAACGCCCCAGTATAGTAACAGGGACACTACATTGTAAAAACAGCACATTCTTTCGGATGAGATGTTAAACCGAGGTCCTGACTCTCTGTGGTCATTAAAAATCCCAGGACACTAAACGAGTAGGGGTAAAACCCGGTGTCCTGGCAAAATTCCCCCATCATGGCCCCCTAATAATCTCCATCCCTGAATTGGCTACATCACTCTCCTCTAAACTCCTCCAATAGCTGGTGTGTGGTGGAATTCTGGTGCACTATGGCTGCAGTTGCATCATCTAGGTGGATGCTACATTGGTGCTGGTTGAGGCCCCCCTGTAAAGCGCTATATAAATGTAACTGTAACTGACTGTCTTAATTACATAAGACAGAAACTTTATGTAAATAAAAGTAACTTCTTGACAAATATACATACACTTCACTCAAAGTAAACAAAAAAAAGAGTGGTTCCCATCTGAGAAGTTAAAAACTGAGTAAATAATACCCCTTGTTAACTGCACTTTTAAAAATCAGTACAAATGTAAATATCATGAATATCTTCAGCAGGATTGGGGGTTTCATTAGCTCCAGAGGGAAGTCAGTCAAAACAGAAGTAAGAGAGGAAAATAGTGAGACAGAAATCACAGCCTGAAGAAAGAGAAAAAGGCGAGTCAGAGTGAGAGTCAGCGAGAAACAATGTGTTGCCTGCTGACTGTTCTAACAGTGTAGCTAAGGGTTATGAATATTTAAAAAGGTGACACTGGACATCTCAGAGCCATGTAGGAGAGTGATTGCTTTTCATATCTGTTCAGTCTGTGTGACAGAAGGAGAGATGATTGTTTTACACCTGGGGCCAATGCTGTCACAGCAGTAGTCTGTGTACCCGCTTTTAATGAGCGCAACGCATTAAACACTGAGTCGAGTGTTAAAACACACTGACTTTCGTGAGTGTGAGATAAAAAAAAAAACAGCTTGTGAGATCAGTTCTTGTCTGTTTGGGTGCTTGTGCTGTGTCAGATGCGTGGGTGAATGTTGGTTTGTGTTTGTATGTGCATGCATTCATTTTAAATACAGGGCACCATGCACCCACACATTCACACACATTCACACCTAGGAGCAAATTTAGAGTAGCCATCCAGCTATCAGATTTATTTTTTGGGGAGATAGGAGGAACCTGGAGGGAACACAGACATGAGGAGAATGTGAAACTCTACACAGAGAGTAACACAAGTTCAGTAATCCTGTAAGAAGTCAACACTACCTGCTGCACTATCGAACTACCAATATTGTATAAATATTGAACTATGCAATCATGTCATCAGATTTTCTTATAAAACAATGTCTTATAAAATGATTAAATCTAGATCTCTTAAGAGCTTTTAGAATGTCTCTTTAGAGTAACCCTAAATGGTCCTTTCTAGAACCCTATAACTGTGAATTTCCATTTTAATGAGCATTCCAAGTATATCTTAATGATCCAATGAAGCTTGGAGGAAATGTCTTTATTATGAGTGTAAAAATTAGTATAATAACACGGTTTGTTCTTATTGTTACTCTTTCAGAGATATTATATCTGTACCTGTCTTTATCACCTCAGGTGCTTTTCTGTACTTATAAGTATTATATTAATGGAATGTCCTTCACACTTCTAATCTTTTCTTTAATATTGTTTTGTACTGTGCTGTGCTATGCATTATTAATATGTCTAATGTTTTATTACCAAATCTCTAAGATGCTACGTTGGGTATTGAGCAGAGCGGTTTGCTTTGTTGTCTTTGTTCTCAGCTTAGTTGCCAACCCCAGGTGCAGTGACAAAATAACATCAATCGCCTGGACTACTACTCTGTAACTGCACTCGTTCTTCTCTCATTTAAGTGTTTCTATGCAGTACACTTCAGAATAAATGACACTTTATAGAAATGAGAAGGAATGAATATATAAAATGATTGACATAAGCAATAAGTGATATTTTGTCCTTAAACATAAGGGAAAACAGTACAGTATATTTCAAACATATTTCAATTCATTTTTTCTGTACCGCACCCATTTCAAATATAACACAAACCTTCTCCTATTCCCGCCTAGCGAGTTAATGTGCTGCTTGAATGGTTGAGTGGTTTTCCTTCACCACACCATGTGGTGTTCGCTGCTGTGTCTGTCAAATTAGCTGGATTTCTGCTAATATGCAGCTCTGGGGTTGGAGTCGGATTTCACTCCACATAATGGATAATGTATTTTCTTCTCTTGGATTGGATTTCCCCCATAGTTCACACTACACCGAGTGCTTAGATCCATCCTGTATAGAGCCACTGTAGTATAGCAGTTACTGTATCGATTACTGTCACCTAAGGGGTGCTTCAGTGTACTTTAAATGAAGAAATGAAGAATTAGAGCACTGTGCTTGTGCTTGTGTACAGCTTCTTTGAATCCATTTCATCCACTCTTCAGCAGGGACCTTTTATAGGCTGCCTATGTTGGTCAAGGTCATGAGGAAACCGTCTGAACCTCCTCTGAAGGAGACCACCCTGGCAGATCGCTTCAATAAAATTTTGGGGGAATTGCATGCCCTGGGAGATAAACTCGAATTCCATGCTTTGGTGGTCAGATGGTTCAGATGACCTTGTGGTTGAATCCGGGACTTCTGCGCAAGATCATATCACCCACCATGGTGAATCAGTAAATTTTGTTTGCAGCTTTCAATAAAGGTGGGCTGTCCCACTGTGGTAGACTTGACCATGTCCTATTCCTAGTGTGGCATTCCACATGGGAAATATTTCAAGTGGTAGTGGTAGCTTAGTAGTTCAAATCCCAGCACTGACAAGCTGCCACCACTGGGCACTTAAACAAGGCCCTTTACTCTCAAATGCTCAGTTGTATAAAAATTAGATGAATGTAAGTCGCTCTGGATAAGGGCATAAGTGTAAAATTCAAGAAATAAAATGTTCCATTTACACAAAGCCGTTCTAACACTCAAGGTTGTTGTCTAGACACATAGGGGAAAAAAGAAAAAAGTCTAATTGGAAGAAGAAATTGAAAAGTGGAAGGCCTCATCACATGTGCACAAGACGGTATAAAGTTGAAAACCCTGTTGGTTTTTCAGGGTTCAGAGAACCACAGTTACATACTTAACTAGCACTTATGGATGTGTCCTCAATTCAACCGCAGTATGAGTTAAATCCATAGACTGAAACCAGTGCTAAACACTAATGTCAAAAATCTAGCTAATATACTTACTCTTACCACTAATGTTGTCTTTTAAAACTTTGCCCATTGTGCTGAACGGTGCCAAAAATTCTGGAGCCATCTGTGTGCACACCACACACTTGAAAAGCACATTTCATGGTCAGATGAAGGCTGGCATATGGAACAGAGGCATTTCTCATCAGGCTTCCCCAATTCCCAGTTGAAAAATTTCTTTCTGGTTCCTTTGTTTGGTTTTTTCAGACTGTCTTTCACAGAGGACTACCCCTTTAAAATTTATGTATGAAAACTGACAACGTTATTTTCCGGTTGAACTTTGGGGTTAGTAGTGAAGGTCCAGCCTCTAGCACTCTATATATCATTTCAGTGTGAATGGGCTCACGTGTATCTACTTATACAGACAAGCAGCTGGGGAGACTGGTCCATATATCATTCGCCATCCATAATGATACATGGGGAAGTGCCATGTGACGAAGAAGACAAAGAAGATGAAGAAGAAGCAGCTTGCATTATGTTGTGTACAACGAATGCCATAAATAATTCTATGTAAAAATAGTCCAAGATGCATGTAAATCCAACTGAAGGACCTGTTTATACAGTTTTTAAATGTTAAAGTATTGGTAAACATGACTCTTAAACCCTTTAGATTCTTTTACAGTTTTGAACATAAAAACATTAAAATCTAAAGAGGTTCCTATATAGCACAGAATATAACAATATTGAAAATAAATGTGAGCAAACTGTGGAAAATAGTCCAATATCATACAAATCAGTAGAGCTGCAACAACTAATTGATAAAATCGATAATAATCGATTCGGAAAATCATTGTCAACAAATCTCATCATCGATTAGTCTACATCTATGCCTACGTCTATGTGCGTCTACGCACGGCAAAGGTCACGTTGATTTCTGTTCAGAAAACATGGAGTAAACCGCTTCCTATGTTATGACACATGACCCAGCATGTCATGTCAAGTGAAATGTGGTGATAAAGACTATACATGCCAAAGTGCATAGTTCAAACATATTCTCTGTATGTCAAAATATATTAAAAGGAAACTTCAAATATTCAGTTTGTTACAGTATTTCCTCCTATGTTATTACATCATTTGTTTTTGAATATTAGTTCTCTCTACAAATCAGTTCCTTTGATACTGTCAATTAACACCAAGTTTTTAAGCTTTACTTTGTTGTGAAATCACTTTCAAACACAAAAATGTGAAACAATGCAATGCAAAACCTTGCATTTGTAAAACCACCTTCATTAATGCATAGTTTAATTCATATTAATAGGCATGTAGGGTGAATGGGCCCCAGGATTTGTTTTTTGCATAGAGGTTGTCCACCATAATGTTCTAAAATTCATGGAAATTTTTTAAACTGTTTTTATCATGTGAGGCCAAGGATGCCGCTGTCATGCCTGTCATGGATTTCATTGGTTTATGTCTTGTCTCCGCTCCTGTTACATTATTGGATGTCTCCCTCACGTGTCATTATTATTGTGTCACAGCTGTTTATGTTTTGACCCCTCGTGTGTCTTTGTTCGGTGCCAAATATTGTAAGTGTTTGTACCGTACCATGCCTTTTGAGACTCAGTTTCATTTCATGGTTTTTATCCTTTCCTTGTTTATCCTTTCATCCTTCTTGTCTTGACTCTAGTCCTAGCCCAGTTAATGTCTGTTTGCAGAACGCCTGATTCACCATTTGTTTTTGACCACGATCTTGCCGTACGTTTTTGGATTTGTCTTCCCGTTTCTTCAATAAAAGCTTTAATTGCATCTACTCTCATAAAACTCAATACATGACAGAATACTTTGCCTACAACATGGATGCAAGCTTCCTCAATGGACTGCCATGGATCTTCCAGATCCTAATGATGGATTTTTTTGGCTACCCTGAGTATGTCCTGTTCAACTTCCAGTTATATTTTTCGAGCCTGGCAAATCCCAAGCCTGACAAGAGGCAGTGGCTAGGGTTCATTTTGTCCTGGCTCTTTGGCCCAGCCCGCCAGTGGGCCGGAGTCTAGAGTACACCCCCAACCTAGATGATCTTTTGGCCTGGAGCTGGACCAGGCCTCCACAGCTCCAGAGGTCCAGCCCCAAGATGACAGGGCGGCCTCCACAATCCAGCTCCAACCCCAGGCCGCAGGGTGACCTCCACAATCCAGCTCCAACCCCAGGCCGACAGGGTGGCCTCCACAGCTCCAGCATGAGGCCCATGAGGTGGTATTCTCTGCAGAGCTCCAGCCGGAGGTCAACATGGTCTATCGAGCTTGATCATTGAGGCGACCTTCCACGCCATGTTCCTGTCTGAGGCCGATGAGACAGCCTCCCAAGCCATGTTCCTGTCTGAGGGTGAAGACATAGCCAACCAAGCTCTGCTCAAGCCTCAGGACGACGGGATGGCCAACTAAGCTCTGCTCACGCCTCAGGGACGGCCTTGTTTCCAGTTAAAAAAAAAAAAAAAAAGATTTTCAATGTGGTCTTTTTTTTGCAGTGCACTTTCAACACTATAGTATTCAAAATTTCAGAAGAGATTCAGAAAAAGTTATTTCACTATTGAGGAAGTGTAGGAGTACTGAACATATACTGACTCTGGGATGGAAAGGCAAGCAAATCCATTTACAAAGTATTATTATTATGAGTTTATCTTGAGAGCTAATTATTTTCACCATTCTCCTATAAAGACTTTGAGATAATCTTCCCAGGCAAGTTATAACAGGATACAAGTTCTCGCTTTGTCTGCAGTCATTCCTCCAGGGAAAGGGACTCAGTGATGCCTTTACAGTGTCACTGTGAGAAAGATGTACTTTTTCCCAGTGAATTCTGATGGCTTACAATTGAATGTCAGTTACTGTCTCTTTCTCTCAAAAAATCTGTCAAGCAAATTTGGTAAGCAGACAGATGGTGCAGCAGATAGTATTGCCATCTCACAGCATTGCGGTCACCTGTTCAATCCCGAGCTGTTTAACAGACACTGACTTCATTGATTTCTTTTATTTATTCTTTATCTCATTTCAGGGAGGAAGACAATTAAATTCCTAATCAGCTGTTGACAATACTGACCATCACTCATACAGCTAAGTACTTTATTGTATAATTGTTCTGGTAATGGGCACTGTAAAAATCTTGTATCTAAGGCCAGTCCACTGAAAAAAAAAATTATTATTGTGTCTGTGTTAGTGTCTTATGAATCAGCACCCCAATAGATGGAGTTGTGCCTCTGCTTCTTCCTCTTCAGAAAGTAACAAGCCCCCTGCACAGCTGTAGAGACGTCCCCCTCTCCCATGCTGGTGATGTATATGTAAGAGCAGTATTTTTGTCGAAATGTCAACTTATTATATATGATCAGAAATTATATTCACATTTGCTCAATTTGGATATGCCTAAAGAGACAATGTCAAAATCATGCACATAATCTGAATGTTTGTAAGTAATTTTGTACACATGTTGCCAAGGGGTATGTGAACCAAAAAATAACTTGTGTATCTCAAGGACTTTGACTTCCAGTTTGATGCTGTATGACACACTATTTGCATGTCTATTGCATTTCTGCATTTGTTTCATACGCCTTAATAGAAATTCAATTAAATTTTGCTTGTATAGAGGAACAATAGAAATACAGATGTAGGGTCACCTCCAAAAGCATTGGAATGACAAGGCCAATTCTATTGATGCCAGATCTGAATTTCAGCTTTCATTTCCTGATATTTACATTTATATGTGTTAAACAACTTATAACATGCCACAATTTTTAGATTAGCAAAAGAATAGGAATACTTAGTCTTAAAGTAAATTGAAGTAAACAACACTTAATATTTGGTTGCATATCATTGCTTGCAATATCTGAAACAAGCTGGCAACCCACTAGTATCACCAAACTGTTGCGCTGTTCTTATGTGAAGCTTTTCCAGGCTTGTACTCAGACAATATCAGGAGATTGATCATTTGATCTCAAACCCAAATGTCTTCAGTGTATAATAAAAGCAAAACAATTGGCCTTGCTGTTTCAATACTTTTGTACAGAACCGTATACTTAAGATTTAGGTCTCGAATGAGCATGCCAGAGAGAGACGCCACACTGACGAGGAAAAACTAATTGAGGCCACACGAGAAAGAAAGAACAACCAGACCTTAAGAAGAACCAGACCCAAAAATGAACCGATCTTCTTATGGGTGACACTGGATAGTGCAATTATAAATCATTAATGTACACAATTATTATAGAAGGCAAAGTCAAATATTGGGTTGAAAGAATGTTCAGTATGAGCTTATTGTGAATAGGAATCCTGGGATGAGCGGCAGTTTGTGGACAGCAGTGTGTGGACATTAATGTAAATAATGTATATAGCATATACAGTAGCATCAGTACTGCATAATGCAATTTGCATTCTGTTTAAAGATATATATTTTTTTATCTGCACTGTATTGTCCTGCATAGTTGTGCACTTTATGTCTTATGTGTCTTAAATGTCTAATGTGCCTTATGTGTCTTAAATGCCTTTCGTGTCTGCAATGTTGGCATAGTTCGGGAACTTGCAAACAGGAAGAATTCACTAGAAGAATTGTACACGGTATATCCATCTGTATGTGAAAAATAAAGAACTTGAACTTGAACAATGCCCCTGCGTACAAAGTGAGGTAAGGCAAGACATTGTGTGCCAAGGTTGAAGTGGAAGAACTAGCCGGCAAAAAAGCCTGAAAAAAGGCCTGACCTCAGCCCCACTGAACATATTTGGGATGAATTGAATTACTGATTGTGCCCCAGGCCTCAGTGCCTGACCTCACAAATGCTCTTGTAGCTGAATGAACACAAATCCCCACTGCTACATTCCAAAATCTAGTGGAAAGCCTTCCTAGTTGAGTGGAGGTTATGATAACAGCAAAGGGGAACTAAATCTAGAATGGGATGCTTAAAAATCACATATGAACATTATGGTTAGGTGTCCACAAACCTTCAGCCATATAGTGTAAAACTGATTTGAATTGAACTGAATCATTGTTTATATGGAGGAACAAAAGTGGACCAAGAACATACCCCTGGGGAACTGTAATAAGGCTGTAAAGTTAAAGTTCATTCTACAGCTGTCTTAACATCTTAATATTAATGTTTGGTTTCAGGGTTTATGTTTAATTTAGACAGCATTCAGTCATCAATCAATATCTATGACATTATTAAATAGACTACATAATAGATATTACTTCAAACTGAGTGAGCACAATACCCAACTGAACGCCTGCCTGTAGCGCTGATGCTGCACCAGGAGCTTCATTACCCTGGGCGGTTGTTAAAGCTCCCATAGCATAATAGCACTATGTTTCAGATTGACTATAGGATTCTCTAATTGATCCTCTTTGTTATCATAGTACCAAAATATATTACCCATTAAATGTGTTTTAAAAGGAACAGACAGGGACACTAAAACTATTTTAAAGCTTCTCCTAGGTCTTTGGTTTTTTGTGTTTTTTTTGTCATAGGCGTCTTTGGGTACAATCTTTTTAGGGTGGTTAGTTTTAAATAAATTACCCACTGCCTGGAACAATTAAGAACCAAAAGGCTAATTACAATCTTGCCCCACTACTATTTAATGGACATTTCAGGGACAGATTACGCTGCTTTGTCATCTTCACCACTTCATTTGTGCATGCAACTTCATCACTGCTGTAAATGAGCCCAGTTATTGTGGTGTTATCATCAGAATTGATGAGCTGTTTTTGGTGACCAGTCACAGGCAAATAGTAATCGAAGACTTGGGCAGCAGCCGTGACATGACAGTGTGTCCAGGATCAAGTGAAATGAGGTCCATTTTTATCATTTGCAAATTAATAAGGACACACGGTGTCATAGATGTGAAGCTCCACTCCATTGCAGCTGCTGTGCTTTGCCACGCTTTGTTTCTACGGTCAGCTCAAAAACATATTTGAGTGAGATACAATGGATATAAAAAGTCTACACTTCCCTGTTAAAAGGTTTTTGTAATAAATAAATAAATAAAATTAAACCAAGATGAATCACGTCAGAACTTTATCTACCCTCAATGTCAAATTACAATGTATAAATGTTAAGTGAAAAATAATCAGAAACATTTAGGGGAAAAATAAAAAAGTCACAATAACCTGGTTGCATAAGTGTGCACACCCCTTTATAATTGCAGATGTGGCTAGGTTCAGAATGAACCAATCACATTCAAGGTCATGTTCAAAAGTAATTATCATACAGCTGTCATCAATTGTTCTGATTAACCCCAAATTAAGGTCTACTGTTTCTGTGAGATATGTATATTTTTTAATATTGGATTTATTTGGCTGCTGAAGCGATGGTCTTCAAAGAGCTGAGAAAGCATGTACAAGGCCTTGCTGTTGAAAGGAATCAATCAGGAGAGGTATACAAAAAAATTCCAAAACATTAAATGGGCCATGGAACACTGTGAAGGCATCATCAACAAGTGGAGAAAATGGAGCACCACATTGACATCACCAAGAAAAGGACGTCCTTCCAAAATTTTCCGAAAGGACAAGACAAAAATTTACCAGGGAGACTGCCAAGAGACCTCTGGCGACATTAAAGGAGCTGCACTAATATCTGACAAGTACCGATTCCTCTCTGCATGTGGCAACAATCTCTCATATTTTTCACATGTCTGGGTTATGCAGTAGGGTGGCTAAATGGATGCATCTCAAAAAAAGCTCAACTAAATCAACTAAGTAGAGGTGGCAGCTGATTTTTTTCAGTTGGAACTCTGAATAGCTCCAAATACCAGTCAATTTTGGCATAAAACATTAGGTTTCTTCTAAAACACTTTAGATGAAGAGGAATTTCACCTTTCAGCATGACAATGACGCAAAGCAAACCTCCAAATCAACAAAAGAATGGCTTCACCAAAACAAGTTCAAGGTTTTGGAATGGCCCAGCCAGAGTCCAGATCTAAAGTCAACCAAAAATCTGTGAGGTGACTTGAAGATTTAGAATGCTTTTGCAAGGAAGAATGGCAAAATATTAGTAAGTCAAGGTTGCCACCGGAGAAGCATTTGTTTGTAACAACAGCTACAAGATGCTTCCTGTATGAAGAAATTAATTGGCCGCGGTATTCAGGTGAGATTTTGGCCCATTCTTCTGAACATATTGTCTTTAAATCTTGTTCAACTGGATTCAAGTCAGGTGATTGACTGGGCCATTCGATAGCCTTGATTTTTTTTCACTGAAACCAATTGAAAGTCTCCTTTGCTTTATGCTTTGGATCGTTGTCCTGCTGGAAGGTCCACCCACGTCTTATCTATTTTTACCTGGTGGATGGCAACAGATTCTTCTGAAGAATCTCCCGGTAAAGGACTACATTCATCATTCCTTCAATTATATGAAGTCGGTGTCACGTCTGGCGAATTGAGGCAGAAGCAATCGCAGATTTTTTAAACATTTATTTTAAACACACGAACAACGAAACAAAGACACTAGGACAACTGGGCATAATACTGTGGTAAGAAACAAAACACGGAGACAGAAGTGACGTGAGTCTATAACAACGAAAGACCCGGAAAGAGTGCAGACAAAGACTATATATACACATCGGTGCTCATTAACAAAAACGTGAGTCAGGTGCATGTGGTCAGGTGGTGTAGTGCAGTGGCTGATGGGACATGGAGTCCCGAGTTTCCGGATACGTGACAGAACCCCCCTCCAAGGGGCGCTACTCCTGGAGCGCCCAAAATCAAAGGACCCCCTCTAGGGGTCCCGGCCCTCCGGGCCAAAAGTCCCCAGCAGAACCAGGAGGCCGAGCAGCTTCCACCATGGCACAAGGAAGCGGGGGGAAGTCCTTGGCAAAGCATGAAAGTGGGGCGACGTCCCCCACGGGGCAGGAGAGTGGAGCATGCCTCACCCCGAGGTTCAAGGGGGGAGCGAAGTACCTGACGAGGCGCACGGGGGGAGCGAGGGTCTCCGCAAGGCACACGGGGGGAGCGAGGGTCTCCGCGAGGCACACGGGGGGAGCGAGGGTCTCTGCGAGGCACACGGGGGGAGCGAGGTTCTCTGCGAGGCTCGCCGGAGGCGGTTCCCGCGAGGCTCACGGGGGGAGCGAGGTTCTCCGCGAGGCCAGGGAGAGGAGTGAGGTTCTCCGCGAGGCCCAAGGGAGGAACGACGCTCTCCGCGGAGCATGAGGGGGGAACGGAGTCCTCCGTGGAGCAGGAAGGGGGAGCGACCCACTGAGCGCAGCCAGGGAAAGGAGCGACGTCTTCAGCGGAACGTGGAGGCAAAGTGACGTCCTCAGCGAAGCAGGATGGCAGAGAGACGACCGCAGCCGAGCAGGAAGGCCGAGCGACGACCTCAGCGAAGCAGGATGGCAGAGAGACGACCGCAGCCGAGCAGGAAGGCCGAGCGACGTCCACAGCCGAGCAGGAAGGCCGAGCGACGTCCACAGCTGAGCAGGAAGGCCGAGTGACGTCCACAGCCGGGCAGGAGGGCAGAGCGACGTCCACAGCCGGGCAGGGATGCTGAGCGGCGCCCACAGCCGGACAGGGATGCTGTGCGACGACCTCAGCTGAACAGGAAGGCTGTGCGACGACCTCAGCTGAACAGGACGGCTGAGCGACAACCGCAACTGAACAGGAAGGCTGAGGCACCTTAAGGTAGCTGAACAGCGGGGAATCCCTGAGGTCAGCGAACAGAGGGGAATTCATGAGTCCGCACGGAGCTGGAGTGTCCTCACACACATAGCGGGGCGGCAGAGAGACTTCCTTCACAGGACTCACAGGCTGCGCGACTCTGAGGTAGCTGAACAGCGGGGAATCCCTGAGGTCGGCGAACAGAGGGGAATCCATGAGACCCATCGGGGAGGGCGGGTGGGAGCAAACTGCTGTATCCGGAAAAAAAAAAAAAAAAAAATCTACTGCTTCGTAGTCACGGTCTTTTGTTCTGTCACGTCTGGCGAATTGAGGCAGAAGCAATCGCAGATTTTTTAAACATTTATTTTAAACACACGAACAAGGAAACAAAGACACTAGGACAACTGGGCATAATACTGTGGTAAGAAACAAAACACGGAGACAGAAGTGACATGAGTCTATAACAAGGAAAGACCCGGAAAGAGTGCAGACAAAGACTATATATACACATCGGTGCTCATTAACAAAAACGTGAGTCAGGTGCATGTGGTCAGGTGGTGTAGTGCAGTGGCTGATGGGACATGGAGTCCCGAGTTTCCGGATACGTGACAGTCGGCCAGTACCACGTGAAGAAAAACAGCTCCACACCATGATGTGACCACCTCCAAACTTCACTGTTGGTACAGTGATTTAAGGGTGATGTGCAGTGACATTTCTTCTCCAAACATGGTGTGTAGTATGACAGCCAAAATGTTCAACTTTGCTCTGGTCTGACCAGACTACACTCTCCCAGTATTTCATAGGCTTGTCCAGAGTTGTAGCAAATTTTAAACGAGCTTCGACATGCCTTTTCTTTAATAATGTAGTCTTGCTGGGTGAGCGTGAGCATTGGAGTGCATTGCCTATTGTTTTCTCTGTGATGATGGTACCCGCTGCTGTGTTTCTGGAGCTCTTTCTGAGTGGTCCTTGACTCTCGGGCTACTCTTCGGATTATTTTTCTGACTCTCTGGTCAGAAATCTGTGCGTGGCCGGTTGATGACGGAGTGATGTTGCTTCCACTTAAGGATAATTGCACCAATGGTGGATTCAGAAGTTTTGAAATACATCTGTATATGATTCCATCAATATGTTTTGCAACAAGGTTGTGAAGGTCTTGGGAGAGTTCTTTGCTTTTACCCTGAGATGTTTCTTTTGTGACACCTTGGTAACAAAAATAATTTTTATAGACCATCAATTAACTAACCAAGCTGATATTAATTTGCACAGATAGGGGGTATAATTACTTTCTAACTACTTACGGATTTCAGCCGGTTCCTTGCCTTACCTTGCCTTGGAGAACTGCCTTTTCTTAGTGTCCAATACTTTTTTTCTTTGTCATTCCACTTTATTTATGGACTTTAATGTTGTGAATTCTTTACATTTCTGGATTTCTTGAGTTAATATTGATGTCTGGTGAAAATTTCATGTGAATAGCCTCATAGGAAATATATTTACTGAAAAAAATGTTGACGCATCCAATACTTATTTCCCCCACTGTAAGTGTTGTTTATTTCACACACTTAATTGCTTTCTATCTTGTGGACCTGAAAGTAGAACCTTAGTTTTCACACCGTCTTGTAGAAAACAAGAAAGAGAAAAAAAAAGGCTGATCGCTTGTTTGCCAAGTACAGGTTTATTGTGACAACTATGCCAAGTCAGACTGCTTGCTTAATAGTTAAAACGTGTAAGGTATCTAACAACAATATACATAGAAAATAAAATTAAGGCACCAGATTTGTCAGTTCTTGCTGTCAGATGTTACTCCACTCTTCCACCAAGTTATTTGGAAGTTCTCGATCACGTCTGGGGGGACACATGGTTACACGTGGTTTGCCACTGCAAGGACGATCATCTGTACGTCCTGTCTCCCTGTAGCACTGTCTTAGGCGTCTTACATTACAGACATTGCAGTTTATTGCTCTGGACACATCTGCAGTCCTCATGCCTCCCTGCAGCATGTTCCCGCAGGTGAGCAGGAACCCTAGGCATCTTTCTTCTGGTGTTTTTCAGAGTCAGTAGAAAGGTCTCTTTAGTGTCCTAAGTTATTGTAACCGTGACCTTAATTGCCTACCGCCTGTAACTGTTTGTGTCTTAAAGACTGTTCCACAGGTGCATGTGCAATACTTGTTTATGGTTTGTAGAACAAGCATGATAAACATTGTTTAAATCATTTCCAATAAAGATCTGTAAAGCTTATTTGGATTTTACAAAATTATTTTTAAAATACAGTCTCCTGAAAAAGAGACTTTTTTTGCAGAGTTTACTATAACAAGAGAATTATGAACATTTTCTCTGAACCTTATTTAAAGTGAGTTTTCTTTTACTATTTTGATTCTACTTATTTCCACTAAGATCTGAATAAATACCATAGGTTAATGCTGTATTTTTGTTTTAGCAGTCATGTTTTGGAATTTGCTTGTGTTTTTGGTTTTACTGTAATGTTTTATGATTTGCTGTTGCATTTTTTGGTTTGTTAATGTGCTTAAGACTGAAAGCCCACAGCAAATCTGTCATGCTGAATGTCTACTAATAAAATGTTCTAAAATACCACTGAACATCTTTGATGACAGGGATTGAAACACCATCCAGGTCTGCTACTCTGCAGATATTTGCTTTACATTACATTCTGCAATGTAATGCTCATAGAGGAAGGAAACTGCTATGTTCAGTCCCCCTTCGGCATAGGACATAACAATTATTCAGCTTAGTGGATATACAAGCAATTAATGTGGAACTATTTTCCTGTGACAGCTGATGTGAACATGAAGAGAAGTAACTTGCATACTGCATGCAGGTCACTATACAGTAAGTCCTACTACTCCTACTACTGTCTAATTAGGCACCAGCAGTGTGTACTGTCTTGAGGGATTCACAGCTCATGTCCTCGGTAAGTATCCCTCCAACTGCCACCTGCACTTTTGACAAGCAGGTTCCTCATCTTCATAAAATAATCCACCAGGCCATCAGAGTATAAACAAACAACAACAGTACATAAACATGCACAATACGGCGCTGTCTATGAATTTATAAACCGTGGTTAGGTGAGTGCAAAAGAGACAGGGAAAGTGAAAAGGCAGAGTGGGAAGAGAAGTGAAAAGAACCTCAAGGAGAGTGAAGAAAAAAAAATAAAAGGCAAGTAAACCATCTTCATGCTCTTTCTCTCTCTCTCTCTCTCTCTCTCTCTCTCTAAGCTGGAACCCATATAGATGGATGTGTTCAGAGACTCTTCAATTCACACACTGCACCTGACCACACTGAGGCTCATATTAAATTCAGGTAGCTTCACTGAGGTGTGAGAGAAATATTTCGCTGATCCATCACTTGCAGCACAAAATAAAATGTTCTACCTAAAGTTTCCAAGCTAGAACACACACACACACACACACACACACACACTCTTGCTTGACATATTTACATATGCATCAGAGCTAAGCTAAGCAGTGTTGGAAAGGCCATGTACGCAGACTTACTGGGCAATGATGGATACATCCATCCATTTTCTGTCCCGCTTATCCTATACAAGTTCGCAGGAGAGACTGGATCATATCTCAGGGGACTCGGGGTACAAGGCAGGGGACACCCTGGGCAGGGTGCCAACACATCACAGGGAACAGTCACACACACACATTCATACACTACAGACAATTTAGAAATGCCAATCAGCCTACAATGTATGTCTTGGGACTGAGGGAGGAAACCGGTGTACCCGGAGGAAATCCCTGAAAGCAGGGAGAGAACATGTAAACTCACACACAGTGCAAAGGCAGGAATTAAACCCGCACCCGGGGCAAATGTGCTAAGCATTAAGCCACCGTGCATACAGGTCAGGGTATTTTTCCACATAGTAAATGATTCACATAAATAAACTGGACATACACAAACGAATGTTTTTGAACTGCCTGAATTCATTTGTAGATTTCTGAAACACTTCTCACACTGACCTGTTTTTTTTCCCCCACTGGGTCTGAATCGGCTAATCTTTTTGCTAATACCCACGTTTCTGAAGCGATTAATGTAGCCATTAAATGATAGGTGGATATGTTTATCTTTTATTTGTGAAACACAAAGCTATCTCACATCTCACTAATTAAATTTTGTGATGGAAACTCATGTTATTTATTTTTGGAAATTATGCTACAGAAATACCCCCATAGATAAATATACCAAAACTATTCTTCCACCTATTAGGACTGATTTGCGGAATATCTTTGTATTTTTTACAACCCCAATTCCAAAAAACGTGGTACGCTGTGTAAAATGTAAATACAAACAGAATTCAATGATTTGGAAATCTCACAAACCCATATGTTATTCACAACAGAACAGAAAAAAATAAGAATTTGATGGCCACAACACGTCTCAAAAAAGTTGGGACGGGGCAACAAAAGGCTGCAAAAGTAATTGTTACTAAAAAGAAACAGCTGGAGGTTAATTGGCAACAGGTCAGTAACATGATTGGGGATAAAAGAGTATCTTATAGCGGGAGAGTCTTTCAGAAGTAAAGAAGGGCAGAGGTTCACCAATCTGCGAAAAACTGTGCCTACAATTTGTGGTGCAATTTCAGAATAATGTTCCTCAATGTAAAATTGCGAAGACTATGAATATCTCATCATCTACAGTACATAATATCATCAAAAGATTCAGAGAATCTGGAGAAATCTCTGTGCGCAAGGGACAAGGGTGAAGGTTTATGAGATTTGCAAATCATTGCATTCTGTTTTTATTTACATTTAACACAGCGTCCCAACTTTTTGGAATCAGGGTTGTATGAGAAAGGGAATATAGGTACTGTGCACAAGCCTACAGAATAGGCAATGCGCACACCAGCAAAATCGGAACAGTGAGTACGAACCTGCAGTGCTGTGTGTCAGGCAAGTGCTGATTAGTTGAGCAGGGAAGTGTAGCCAGTAGTACTGAGGTTGGGACCTGAGCCGGTGTAGTTTTTCCCCCCAGCTAGACATGCTGGACTACTCCAGCACTTTATTTCTATTTCTACTTGCACATACTATTTTCTAGGGAAGTCAGTTCAGTCAGATTCCCCCAAATGTAAACAAATAAGTCATTTAAGCCTTGTTAAGAGAGTCTTTTTTTCCCTTTTAATGAACACAATAAATAGATTGATGGCTTTCTCTTGCAAAAGAAAATTCACACAACAGGAGTGCTTAGAACAAACACAAATAACTCTTTTTACCTGGTGAACATGCCAATTAACACAAACAAGGAAGGAGACGGTTTTGCAAAAAGTGTAATTCAATTCTGGCAGCAATTTATTTCTCTTAATGTTGAGTTCATCTAGGTGAGCTTTAATACAATCATGAGTTTCGGAAGCACGATCCGCGCTTTCTTAGTCCAAAAATATACAATTAATTTGGCAGAATACTAATCATTAAGTAGAGATCATGTCCTGGAATCTTTATTTTCCACTCAATCCACTAAACTATTTTGTTAGAAGAATAGGCAATATACAAAATTTTCAGGGTAATGTCACTACAAATTATCCTCAAGGACAGTGAAAACATCTCTTTATCACATCCACGCCTTTCACTTTCATAAGACTTTTTTGTAGAGCTGCAACAACTAATAGCTAAAATAATCGATTATGAAACGAATCTCATTATTGATTAGTTGGTCTGTAGACGGTACATTTACTCATATATATATATATATATATATATATATATATATCTCACAAAAGTGAGTACACCCCTCACATTTTTGTAAATATTTGATTATATCTTTTCTTGTGACAACACTGAAGAAATGACACTTTGCTACAATGTAAAGTAGTGAGTGTACAGCTTGTGTAACAGTGTAAATTTGCTGTCCCTTCAAAATAACTCAACACACAGCCATTAATGTCTAAACCACTGGCAACAAAAGTGTGTACACCCATACACAATGCATCACTCTCAACCAAACCACACCTCCCTCACATTTTTTTAAAGCAACTTTAATTGAAGAACATACGAACTGTGACTGTACAGTTGTACATGTCTGTACAAATTTTTATTTGATATATGTTAAAATATATTGTAGTTACTAAATAAAGTTAATATGAAATATAACACAGAAATGTGGTTGATTGAATGGAAGCTAGAATTAATTTTTTTTGAACCACAGTATTTGAAATGTCTAAAGATTAACTTTAAGGTCTAAATCAAAATTGAATGAAAACTGTTCATTACAAAAATAATTTTAGGAAATAATTTAATCATTAGCAAAAATAATTCACTAAGATAACATACTAAACATAGCAATTTGGCACTGACTGGAGTGCATTCCACCTCTGCTTCTAGGGGACATTTAGTGTACAAACAGAGCAAAGCATACATTAAAGGACACACACACACACACACACACACACACACACACACACACACCGTTTTCATTGTATGTATTAATTCAGCCATACATAATTGTCTCTCTAAACTGGCATCAGTTTTCAAAAGACATTCACTGGGTCCTTTTAGTTTTTGAAACATGATTAGCAAATTGGGGGACATCTGGTTCACGACGAGAGCAAAACAAATGTATATACACATACACTCCAAAAAATTTCATGGTTAAGTGATCTTACATTGTTGCTTGCTTCACTTGGCTTTAGTAATAAACACACTTGGAGTCAGAGAGTCAACTGGAGGAAAGCGACACAGTTCCTGTTATAAAGTGAAGCATGTGCGGCTCAGTGGCACTGAAGGTTTTGTCAAGGTGACCGTGATCTGACTGAGAGCTCAATCCCCTTGTGTGCTGGGGTGGAGTCTGACGTTGCTGTCAACAGCTCTGTCAACAGTACCTAATGAGACTGCAGACTGATCTTACGCTCACGCACAGATTCACACATGCAGAACTGGAGCACTGCAGCTACCCCATAATTCTTTATCCCACTCCAAGTCCACCATCGCAGTGTTTCCTCTCCTGGGACAAAACTGAAATCAGTGTGTACCTGCTGGTAAATTGCTGATCTCTCTCAACCCTCACAACAATTTTGTGACAGTGTAGTGGGAGCACAAAACACATGACTGATCAAATTCACAATCATACTTATTTCCACCAGATGGAAGGATGAACATTGGGGCAATGAGCATAGTATCTTTATCTGTCTAAAGGCAATTCACGGTAAAATATATCATATAACATTTGTTTTGTTGCACAAGTTTGTAGGCACAAGCGTTTCAATCCGCACTGGCAGTGTCAGAGACGTGTTAAACTTCAGCCCTCTCATCACCCCTATTTTCTATTTGTATAAGTAAGCATAAGCTCGAAAGTAATCACAAGCTCTAATATTTGCAATTATGATCTACAAAGATGTCATGATTGTACAACCTATAGATTTATAGAAAAGTGTTTGTATGGTACAAGTAGCCAGAAAAAGAAGATGTTGTTTATTTACCGTTCTCATGGTCTCATGCCACCTTTTTATTGTGTAGTAATTACCATTGCCCCTGCTGTGTTTTGATTGACGTGTCTGCACATTTGGGTGTTATGGTTTTTATTATTTTATATATATATATATATATATATATATATATATATATATATGTGTATATATTATTCACTGCCATTTTTGTGCACCTGTTTTTATTGCTCCCTTTATTCCTGTATTTTTTACTATTGCTCTTTTTGATGTGGTACATATCTTTATTTAAGATTCAGTGTGTTTTTGTAGATCTGCAATTCTGCTTTTAATTTTATTGTTATGCTGCTGTAACATAATATCCCTCATGGGAACAATGTCTGTCTATCTATCGATCTATCTATCTATAAAAATAAAGCTTGCTGTGGTACAGCGTGAATGGAGTGGATGGTTATGTTATACTCAGCCACAACACTTACATTGGTCCAGTGTGAATTCAGAGATTGTACCTGTCCATTACTCTTTGAATAAATATAAGCTGACAGCAGCCTTTACACGGAAACGTCCACAAACAGCAAAGCACGCTGACTATTACTGTTAACCCAGAGGGAAAATCCTACCAAGTCTTTTTCATATCTATAGGAGGTGAAGCCCAAATGTGATATCGCATACCAAATAATCTGCACTCTGGCCCTGACTTACAGCGATTTGAGTGTGTTACTCCCCGGCTTGGGGAGTAACAATACATGTAACAATATTATGTAATCAGGATTAAATTCTAATCTATTAAATGGTAAATATATATTATCCAAAGCGCTTCACACTGTGTCTTTCACTATTCACACACACACACACACACACACTCAGTGGTAGCAGAGCTGCCATCCAAGGCGCTAACTTGCCATCGGGAGCAACTTGGGGTTCAGTGTCTTGCCCAAGGACACATCGGCATGAGGAGTCACCCAGGCCGGGAATCGAACTGCCAACCCTATTTGTGGACACCCGATCCACCCGATTGGTGGACAACCCACTCTACCAACTGCGCCACAGCCAGTTGCATTAAAAAAACAACAGGTACATTTCATTAAAAAAAAAATAATTAAAATAATTTTAAAAAAGGAATACAATAAGGATTAGTTTTTTTTTACTTAAAAGCAAAGAAATGAATCTTTCGACATAACACTATAGAAACAGCTGCTTGATTATAGTTCTGGTTCACTCTTGGAAGTCGTGGCTCCTGGTGAATGTGCAAATAAATTATGCACAAAGTTAATTTGGTAGATATGAACACAAACTGTTCTCTGAAATGCTTTTGTTAAGG
This sequence comes from Ameiurus melas, assembly GCA_012411365.1. Taxonomy (NCBI): domain Eukaryota; kingdom Metazoa; phylum Chordata; class Actinopteri; order Siluriformes; family Ictaluridae; genus Ameiurus; species Ameiurus melas. The sequence continues at coordinate 12,996,867 of CM022768.1, read as the reverse complement.
TGACCATACATCCTCTTTTTCCCGGACCCTAAAAAAGCGTCCAAATTTGAGAAAATGTCTGGGACGTGGCTTTAGTTTCATTATGATGTGCTTATGGTGTAATACTGTGTGCACATATGTGCATTGTTTTAACCCCTCTCTGTAATTCTCTCCTTCTTGCACACTGATTGGTCTATTATAAAAGGCTTGTAGCAACTACTGGCCAAATTCCTGCCTCTCAACCATTAGCCTACTCTCAGTGAACGTGCGAAGGTGAAGCTCTGTTGTGTACACATCTACATAGCAGCAAATCATAGCTGTCCTTAGTCGAAACAATGCCCATGGCCATAAAAGGTCATTTTTAATTTCATGTTATCACATTGCTTCATATTACATGGCCATTCAAATGTGTAAATGATGATAGAAGATACACTCGTGGCATCTGATGCTATACATCTTGGCCAGTTAGCTAGGTCAGGGGTTTGCTCCGTGGTTAAGACGTTGGACTACTGATCAGAAGGTCATGAGTTCAAAACCCAGCACTGCTGCTGGATCATTGAGCAAGGCCCTCAACCCTCCAAAGCTCAGTTATATAAATGAGATAAAGTCAGTTATATAAATGAGGTAAAGTCACTCTGGATACGGGTGTCTGCCAAATGTCATAAAAGATTAATGCCATGTTATTTTATTCCATGGATATGCAAAAGGATGTAGGAAAGATGTAAAAACGTGGGCATAGTGCAACCAATTTTATTATATATATTTATGTCACCCTAATAGTGTCTTTTTCAGTGTATTAATAAAGTCTGCATTCATAGTAGCACTGTTTTAACATTAAAAGCAAGCTTTCCGGGGGAAAAAAAAAAAGAATAGTACATCTCCTAGTTGTATCTAATATGAATCCGTTTGTATCCATTTAAAACACATTATCTGTTCATTCTGAATAATGTACTCATATTCAGTTATATCCTTAGTGCTAAGCAACAGTCAGCAATTGTATCCTACAGAGTGTACTGGTAGATTTACTTAATCAACTGGCCACTCAGTGTATCTTCAGTACAGACAAGTCAACACAAGCACAGTGGTTGCTCAGTGCTTAAGGATTTGTGCAAATCCCTGCACCACCACTGCCACTGTTGTGTCCTTGAGCAATATCCTTCAAGCTCATCTTCTCAGTTGTTTCCGGTCTCAGCTGCAAGTCATTTTGGATAAAAAGCATCAGTCGAGTGAACAAATGTTAACACAGAACATGTGTTCCTGTGAATTCAAAATGATGAACACAGAAAGATGTAATACCTCACACAAACAACTCTACACTGCATGTACAGCTGTGGTCGGAAGTTTACATACACTCATCATGAACATGAAGGTCAAGGCAATAATTGGGCTTTCAAAAATTTCTTTGAACTATTCCTTTTCTGAGGCAGAATGATTGTACAACATACATAAATGTAAATGGTAAATGTGCACTTATATAGCGCTTTTATCCAAAGCGCTTTACACTGTGTCTCATTCACCCATTCACACACACACTCACACACCAATGGTAGCAGAGCTGCCATGCAAGGCGCTAACTTGCCATCGGGAGCAACTTGGGGTTCAGTGTCTTGCCCAAGGACACTTCGGCATGAGTCACCTGGGCCGGGAATCGAACCGCCAACCCTACGATTAGTGGACAACCCGCTCTACCACCTGCGCCACAACCGCCCCATACTTGTTGTTTTTTTTTTAATAAAAAAAAACAACAAGTATTTGATTCACAAGTTTTAATTTATTTGAGGTTTTCTGTAGTCAACACGAGGTCAAAATTATAAATATACACCAAAAGGTCAAAAATATACATACAACACACCTAATATTTAGTTGAATGTCCCTTAACGAGTTTCACCTCGAGCAGACGTTTTCGGTAGCCATCAACCAGCTTCTGGAAGAATTCTAGTTGGATATTTGACCACTATTCTTGGCAGAATTGGTATAGTTAAATGACATTTGTTGGTTTCCTGGCCCTGACTTTTAAACACAGTTCACAAATTTTCAATAGGGTTGAGATTTGGGAAGGCCATTCCTAAAGCTTAATGTTTGCCTGCTTTATCCATTCTACAACCAGCTTTGATGTGTGTTTGGGGTCAATGACCTGTTAGAACACCCAAGTTTCAACCGTTTGGCCGATGGTTTGAGATTATGCTGAATAATTCTAAGGTAGTTCTCCTTCTTCATTATTTCATCCACTTTGTGCAATGCACCAGTTCCACTGACAGCAAAACAGCCCCAGAGCATAATGCTACCACCACCATGCTTAACATGCTTAACTGGTCATTGTGGCCAAACAACTCAATCTTTGTCTCATCTGACCATAAAACTTTCCTCCAGAAGGACTTTGCTTTGTTCATATAGGCTTGAAGGTGTCGCTTTTGGAGCAGGGGCTTCTTTCTTGGACGGCCGCCTTTCAGTCCATGGCGATGTAAAACGTGCTTGACTGTAGACAAGAGACACTGATGTTACAGCAGCTTCCAGTTCATTTTTTTTTATTAGTTCCCCATGTATTAATATCCCTCCTCTTCTCAATGACATGGTTTTATTTTTTTTTTAGTCTTGTCCCAAGTCAATAAGAACAATAAGTAAGTTTTATTTCATGCACCGCAGAGATTGTCCCACACTTTCATACTTGCTAAAAGGATGAATAATGAAGAAGAAAACTTCTCATTCTGTAAGAAAGAAGCAAAACCATTCAAGTATAATCTTCTATAATTACTGATATAAGATAAGGGTACTTGTGCTAGTTATGTTGATTCACATTACAGGCAGTTCTAAAGTAAAAAAAAGGGGGGGTTCCAATGCAAGCTGGACAGGGAAATAGCCCCTAATTCCAGACACCTCTCTACTTCTTTTATATCAGAAATGATATTAGTTCATTCTTTTGCTACTTACTACTTTGCACTGGCAAATTAAAGCAGTAACTTCCCATTACTTTCCAGTAGTCTGTAATTTTCCAGAAAATAAGAGAAATATGACAGATGCTCCGTTTGAAATGTTCTTTATGACTTATGGTCACTATTAATTATTTCCCGTATCATTACTGTTTTTTTTATATGGACACATTTTGAGGCTCACAAAGGGTCTCATCTACAGCCTGAGAGATTTAAATTCTGAAGCGGCCCTTTTAAATTAATTCAGCGATTATTCTCACAGTGGGCACAGTTTACACATGGGTGAAGCAAATAACAGCTGAAAGCCAGTCACAGATCACTAAAGGAGACAGGAGGTTTATGGAAAACTGCACATGCCTCAGAGCACTGCCACCCGTGCATGGTATGGAAAGCGAGTCCACTCAATGTGTCCCACTTACATATATATATATATATATATATATATATATATATATGCAGAAGAATAAAAAAATGCAGATCATCTCCAAATGCTGTGTGAGCTAGTGTTGATTTTAGATGAATGAGGACAACATGATTAAATATGAGAGAGAGGAGGGACAGGAGATGTGCATAGGGAAGAAAGGGGATTTTCAGGACAGTTGGTGAGTTTGAGAAAGCGAGGCACCACAGAGCAGAGACAGGGGGTGAGGAAACATTTCGACCCCATCAGTATGTGTTCCCTCCAAGCCAGTCAGACTTGACAGTCACATTCAGAGGAAGGATGCAGCACAAGTGGAAATGATCTAGGGCATGAATCATATTCAGCCTGAGCTGAAGGGCCGTAAGAACAGTTGCCTGCTGAAGAAATAATGTGCAGGCTTTGTTTGGGCAGCATGATGCATCTCGTGCTTACAGTATACCATCTAACCACAACTCCTCCTCCCATCTGAGCAGGTCAAACACAGTTAAAGTAAAAGGAGGAAAGTAAAGGAAAGACATGACTATAAAAGCCTCAATCTCACAGTATCAGAATTAAAGAAGCAAACATCTTAAAAGAAACTATCAGCAATAAAACGCCTACACAGGTTTTCAGTCATCCGTGTTATTTTGAAATAATAACACCAGCAGAAGTATTTGAAGGCGGCTAACCATGCGGTATAATCCTGAAGACATTTCACTAGTTCTATTCAAACTGAACCAATGGAAACTGTTTTATATATATATATATATATATATATATATATATATATATATATATATATATATATATATATATATATACACACATATATATATATATATATATATATATATATATATATATATATATATATATATATATATATATATATATATATATATATATATATATATATATATATATATATATATATATATATATATATATATATATATATATATATATATATATATATATATATATATTAACACATCAATGTACACTCATCAGCCACTTTTTTAGGAACACCTACAAGTCAAGAGTTAAAGTTAATGTTCACATCAAAAATATGACCTCAGTGACTTGGTGGCAGATAAGCTGGTTTGAGTACTTTAGTAATGGCTGGTCTCTGGAATGCATGAAATGCACAATAGTCTGCAGAGTTTAACCAGAGAAAAGAAACGTCTTGTTGATGACATAGGTCAGAGGAGAATGGCCAGACGGGTTCCTTTTGAAAGGAAGGTTCAAATAACCACTCTTTACAAACATGGTGAGCAGAAAAGCATGTCAAAGGCACAACATGCCACACCTGGAGATGGATGGGTTACAGGATAAGATCACATTAGTTTCCACTCCTGTCACCCAAGAACAGAAATCTGACTACAGTGGACCCAGTTTCACCAAACCTGGATGAGACAGATGAAGATTGGAAAAACATCACCTGGTATGTCCAGTTAAGGTGAGCTTGTTGCCACTATTGAACAGTATATAAAACCATTTCAGAGTCATTACTAATCTTCAAAACGCAAAATGTATTTTACATGGTGTCTTCAAACTTTTGGCCATATGGTGTAATAAGTGCCATAAAGAACATGTACAAGATGTCCTTACTTATAATGAGGATGATGGCGAGGGAAGAACCCAAAGATCTTAAAGATTAAAGATCTTAATCAAAGATTTTGATTAATTCTTAGGGTTGTGAACTTTCAATTAAATACCACTTCAGTAAGAACAAGCTGTTGGGGAGAGTTTTGCCAAATAAAAAAAATATATAGTTAAAATAAATGTTTAAAGAAATTTTAATAAGCAAGAAGGAAATTTTAAACCCATTTTCTTCCAACTATACTGTTGCCAATTCCCGCCCACTAGATAATTAAGCATCCAATGCATATTTTCAAACAGTTTTTCACACAACAGCTGAACACACTTGGAGGAGACTGCCATCTTCTGTAAACATAAGCTAACAGGCACCCATAATTGGCTAGACTACCTCCGATCATGCCTAGGAAAGAGTCGTTTTGTAGGATTTCATACAACTAATAAAATGCTATGATTGCTATCTCTTCCCATACCTATATCTTATTGACCTTTCATGCGAGATGGATATTTTACACTCTCCTGTATATAAGACTGTGTTACGAAACCGTGTTGTATGTGGACATGCATCTTCTCCCTTATGCTGTCTTTCACAGCAGTGTACAGTGATTAGTAGCGCTTTACTACCTCAATGAGGTCATGAAGGGGCCGGTGGATGGGCTTCCTCATATGTGAAACAAGCTGAACAATTTCCCACTTAACGGTTTAGAGAAGTGCTTCAAACAAAGACAATTATACAGTGAGGGCTTCGGCCCACGTACATTCGTAATTGAGACATGAGAGCTAGCCAAAAAGGCTAACTCAATTTTCTCTTGTATGTACAGGCAGACTGAAACACATACTTTTTTGTATATTCAATTAGCTGCGGTATTATTCGAAATTCTCTTCAATATAAAGGAAGTCCCGAATTGTTGGGCCAGCTAAGCCTTCTGTAACCTCTGTAGACTGTAAAGTCTACTGGTTCACCCAACTTCCTGAAAAAGACACCACATAACAGTGTAATTGTCCCTTCATCCTCTAGTAGCTGGAGAAGATGCTGACCTTGTCTCAGTTACTTCACTCAGCACTCCTTCATTATCCTGCAAATTCATTATTTGTTGTTAAAAAGCATAGGTTAAAGTAAACTGAGTTCAAGTCAGAATGCTTGAACACACAAACAGAACAAGTATGCATGCATGAGTGGAATATAGGCTCTGCCATGTTGCTGATGCACAGCATGAAGTGCTAAGCTACCGATGATGCACTAAAACATACTGACCTCCCTTTTGAACCCAATTACAGTGTTGAAATACACTATATGGCCAAACGTTTGTGACACCTGACCATCACACCCATATGTGCTTTTTGACTATCCCATTCCAGATTTATTCTTCACTTTACTGTTAAAATAACCCCCACTCGTCTGAGATGGCTTTCTGCTACATTTTGTGGTATGACTGTGGGGATTTTGTTCAGCCACAAGAGAATTAGTGAACACAGGCCCTAATGTTAATGTGCAGTCGGTGCTCCAATTTATCCACTTGAATTCTTACACCCCAACTTTGGCAAACCATGTCCTCATGGACATCATTTTTGTGCACAGGAGTACTGTCATGCTAGAACAGGTTTTCACCTCTTAGTTCCACTGAAGAGAAATTGTAAAGCCACAGCATACAACGACATCCTATATTTGGGGGAGGCCCACATATTTTTATTTATTGAGTTTAACATAAACCTATTTAACTTAACCTATTAACTTTTAGTTACTTAAATGGAATATCTGCCTTTAAAGTTCCATGCCTGTTTTTATAGTGTAGTCTTTAATATAATAAGGTCTAAGGTCTAAGTAATGGTAATTAATTCTGAGCTGTATCATGGACAATTTCTAATCCAAAATGATCCAGAATCATGTTGAAGGGATGCCATGATAAGAGAGACTTTATATTATTATATAACAATTCAAATTGTGCCCTGCAGTGAACTGGCACCCTATCCGGGGTGTACCCCACATTGTGCCCGATGATCCCTGGGATAGGCTCCAGGTTTCCCTGTGACCCTGAAAAGGATTAAGCGATATAGAAGATGGATGGATGGATGGATAACAATACAAATAAAGGACAACAGTCTTTATATATGTATATATAGGCAAAACAAGAAAATCCAAACCCTACATCATACTGAGACTTGAGTGCATGTAATGCATTTAATTTTAAGACTGGAATAGAGTTGCTACCCTGCTGCCATTTTAAGGAAGCTTCAGAACGCAGCAGCCTGCATCTTTACCAGGACATGAAGCATGCTACCAGTCTTATTCCAGCTAAACTGGCTGCCTATTAAGTTCCAATTTGATGACGAAGTCCTGCTCATGACATTTGTAGCTCTGAATGGTTTAGTGGCAGTGTATCTTGCTGATCTCCATAAACAGTATAATCCATCACAGGTACTTTGCTCAGCTCAGGCAGACCTATGTTAGTCCCAAAAAATGTTTTTTTCTGGTGGAATATTAAAATATAATAGTGTTTCAGAGAATATTAAGAATGCTATTTCCATTACTGTTTTTAAATCCAAATGTAATATTTGTATTACTTGGCATATTCTTAATCCTTGTACTTTTGTATGTAAATCCCTTTAAGTAAAGCTTTTCTAAACTAAATAGTCTAATTTAGTTTTAATGGCAATTATTCTTGTAAATGTCTGTATCTGAGTGACTGAGTAATGACCGAGTGGACAAAGAAATATTAAAAATGGCTAAATTGACAGCTTTGCATTTATATTGAATCACAATAGCATCCAAGTTTAAACCCCACATGAATGTCAGTTTCTTTAATCACCATGTTTTAGCATGCGCATTCATAAGCTTTAAATCTATGCCTGAGAAAGCCTTAGAGACAGGCTGTATGGTTTTGTTAGTGTTTTAGTTTCTGCATTCTCTCCTGCACAATAAAGCCTGAATCACACTGGGCCAATTTAACTCTCATTACAAAGATTAGTGTTCAAGCAGCCCAGGGCAAGAGAAAAAAAAAAAAAACATCAAATTAATATGTCTTAATTTAAGCACAGCTCTTTTATAGCTCTGCTTAGTTGCATTACTAAGATGGCTCTACATGCAACTGGAGTCGGACTGAGTAACATGTCTTATTAAGCCAAAAGATATTCCGTTCATTTGTATTCATTTATGTTCATTTGAAAATTAGTTTTTCAGATGTGGTGACCAACACGAACATTGAACATCTATAAATTCTGAAATCGCAGAAAAACCAAGCAAACTCCACAGTATTCAGAGGAGCATGCAATGTTTCTAAATTACCACAGAATTTCCAGAGATTTTCCACAGATTTGGGCCAAGATGTGTAATATGACATCATCACAACGCACATTCAGCCTCAGCCATTTTTGATTCCCGTCCGTCAAACATGAAAGGTCTCATTTGCCAACAAAAATCACTGCGAAAGACTGTGCAAAACAATTTCATGCAATTGCAGTTTCACCAATTCAAGTAGATTTCTGGAGAAGAAAAAAAAGCACAAACACTCGAAAAGCACAAAAAAAAAGCCGCAGGAAAAATCAAGCATTTTTGGCCCCAACAATCACAAAATATACTGTCCAGACTGAACATTGTTAACTACTTTTAGTTTCTTTCAGTAAATCTTGTTCTGAATTTAATAAATAAATAAATATACACACATATATATATATATATATATATATATATATTATATATATATATATATATATTAATAATAAATAAATATACACACACACATATATATATATATATATATATATATATATATATATATATATATATATATATATATATATATATATATATATATGTGTCTTGTGGTCTCTGGCACGTTTTGCTCCTAAGAATTCTTGTCAATGAGGGAAAGTTCTCTCCTGTTCTGAAAGCATCATTGTGTCTAGCACTCCAGTAAAACTCAGAAGAGGAGGATATCCTCAGCACGTCTCTCATCTCTCACTACACCATCTTGCCTTGCCTCTTTCTTTGTTTGAAGTGCCTTTCCGTGTGGTGAAGAACGAACACTTGTATTTCATACTGCATGACAGGAAATATGAGTTTATTATTGATGGTGAGCCAGTGGTGAGCTTTTACACTCTAATGTATTTGTCCTTTTCTTTTCCCTTTTACCAAAGCAAGAAAATAACAAGCAGGAAAGCATGACAACACTCACCATCTGTACAAATCCAAAACAAAAATGGACTGCAAATGCCTTTTGAATAAATTGAAGTATTAACAGACTCAATTAACATGCAAATATAAGAAGCGATAAATGGTTGTCCTGTATCAAATTCGCATTGTATCCCTGTATGATTTCTATTTATGTGAAAACAACTCAATTTCCACTAAGATTTCTTCCTCCCCAAAAGCGGTGATTACTTCTAGTAGTGGTATGGCAAGCTTACTGATTGATTACCACCCCGTTTGCTGATAGCGCTTAAGCATGCAAAACAATTACCTCGCTTTGCTAGAGGTTTTGCTGCAGGGAGAGAGGGGTGGAGTCACCTCTGAAAACAGCTACTCTACACTGCTATGTTTATTAATGCACTGCGATTCTATAGGAAGGTTGCGGCTGAAAGTAAGGCAGTGTGGGAGGGCTGAGTGCAGTATAATCATTTAAGCTGTTGGCAACCAAAATCCATTTTCACCAACCGCGACCTGTACGGTTTTCAATTATTCTTGCTGTTTAAACAATTACACATGAACACATTCGTGTTACGCACACTGCATTATTCATCAAATCCAGTGGGGAAAGAAGTTTGGCTGCACGAATAGAACACTAAATTTTACACCCACAGATGTGGGAAGGAACTGAAAAGTCGGAAAGAATGAGCAGGCGTAAGGGTCACCACTGGTGTACGCTGGTATATTTTAGTGTCTGTATGTAGGTTTTTTTTCCCTGAGAAGTAATTAAAGATTCCTATTTATGGATTTCATGAGATTTCTCATATTTACTCAAAGGGATATATGCATTAGCATTTAAGGTAAGTTTGTCAATATTAAAATAAAAGAACATATAGGCTTAAAACAAAGGCTAGACAATAAATGAATGATGAATGATGAAAAGATGCAGTGGGGGGTGGGGGTACAGAAAAAAAACGTTGACCCAACGACGATGCTATCCAAGGCTGGGAGACAAGAGAGCAAAACTGTCCGTGCTCTTTGAGTGGAAGATATGCTGTACTCTTTCTATAAACTTTCTCTCACCTGTCAATCAAAGCAAAACTAGCCAATCAAGGGGGTCTGTGAGTTCATGTTTGCGGAATAAGGCATTTAATGCTGTTTTATGCTGTTGAGGTTGGCTTCACATGTGTCAGAGGAAGCTCATGTCTGCCCCACCCTTCCCGGTTGGGATTTTGACTACATGTGCAGCAAAATAATGAAACATTAATATTTTTTGCTGTTTTTCAAGTTCATTCAATAAATATGTAACTATATCAGAAGCATTTCTCTTCTTAAATCAAAGAATAATTACTAGAGTATAAGGCCCTAAACAAAACTTGAACTTATGATATACAGCAAATTAGATTGCATAACTATAAAATATTATAAGCATGAACAACCAACATGCCTGCCAAAACACAGATTACATCTTACTCCTGCACACTGGTTAGGTTAGAACAGAACGGCACTGAACATACTGTGTAGTGAAGTACATGCCACATGAGAATCAACCACAGAAAAGAACAGATCCAAAGGCAAAAGAACAAAAGTTTGTCATTCCAAATTTATTCCAGCAAGAACAATCTCAATTAAATTACAAAACTCAATAACGCACAGTATGTTTGCCACAACCTGAACCACACTGTCTAAACTTCAATTTCTCTCACACTTTACAACCAGTTAGGGCTTAACTATGGTATTTTTTTTAATGTTGTTTATAACAAAAATAAACTGTTCTCTTGAATAGTTCACTCTTGATCATATATTAGCCCGCACCTGCCTGACCTGAAGAAGTATATTTAAAAATGAGCTGCAGGTAAAATTCAAGCCACGAATCTGCGTCTCTGTGGTCCTACCCTAATGGCATCACCTTCGCACACATGCCTTCAGTGTGAAAGAGTTCACTCTGGGGTTGTTTGTGTGTGTGTGTGTGTGTGTGTGTGTGTGCAAGAAAGTTTAAGCAAACCTGTTATTTCCAACTTTAAGCAGTTTTCCTAACGTTGCACTTCATAATATGCTTAGCAATGTGGAAACTCATAGTGGGATAATGAGACACTTAAATGGTTTGTTTCCATTCAATCAAAAGGATACCATTCATGATTTTCATATGTTTCATGTACCTTCACGCTGAATCTAACTCAGAAAGGTTGACTGACAGACCATTTGTATTCTTCCCGAAACTCAAGAATCCATTGCTATTCTGGATAGGACCCAGTCCTGGTAGAACCTGGCTGCTGCTGCTCCACTATTTGATTCAAAGTGCAGTCACTGTAATCCATAAATCATAGGCGCACCGTTTCTTCACCCAGAAATCATATGATGCATTTCCATTTGGAGAGAGCTAGAGGATTTTAAAGTGAGACGATGCATGCACTTACTGAACACACTGCTCTGGCTGCATACGTCCTAATTATGAAGTTGTCAACATTTGTTTCTCCAAACTAAAACATTTATAACTCTATTAAAAAACTATTAAAAAAAAGACTGCTTGGGTATGCATCACTACTGATCTTTATTTTGTCGTCTTGACTATGGGTCCCCAAATTATCCGACACAGAAAAACTCACTAGATAACTGAAGTGGGTCTGTTATGACACAGTGCTCCAAATGAGTCTATTCCATAAACATGTGAGAAATAAAATGATAGGATGATTGCTAACGAAATGAAATACTTCAGAGTTTCACATGTTGCTGCGAGGATTGTGTGAGGATCTCTAAAACACAAAATGCAATTCAAAGATAAACTATATAAAACTAGATATTAAATACAGAGTGCCCCAAAAGTCTCCATACAGTACATAGGCAAAAATGAACAGTTTTTGGTGTTTTTCATACTTTATCGTATACTAAATATATTTTTTCAGATAGCCATAATACAGTGCCCCTGGAGCAGAGAGGGTTATGGGGTTTTGGGACCTTTTGGGACCTTGTGCAAGGCCACAAAAGTGGCAAATTGGGGCTTGAACCCCTGACCTTCTGATCAGTAACCCAGAGCCTTAAGCGCCAAGCCACCACTGACCCAAATTCAAAAGGACTCATAGTATTGCAGCCCAACCTGAGAAGTGGACATCCATGAACATCCACTGACGGAGGCACAAGCGACGTGCTGCTGGAAAACATAGTCCCCATGAGTGGGTAAATGTGTAGTGTCCCATTTGGGGTCCTGACACTGAACAGGATAAAGCAGTTACTAAAGACGAACAAATGAAGGACTAGATGGTAACTATGAGAAACTTACAGTGTTATAAAACTGTGTTATATTCACAATATTCAAGGAAGTAATGTATATAGAATAATATAGAATAATTAAATTTCAAGGCTAGTGATGAGGGAAGGTGTGCACACATACTGTAAAGCACTTTATTGTATTTACTAACATTACACCTGTAAGTCAATTAAATTTATTTTGCCTTTGAGACACAGCACAATTAACTTCAATATTTTTAAAAATTCCTGAAATAAATAAATAGGTTATTGGGCAGTAAACAATATACTATACAATATAATAGTTTCTGTGTATATCTTATAGCAAATAGTTTTAGATCTTCAAAAGAAATACAACATAAAACAAAGGCAACCTGACCAAACACACAATACAGTTTTTATTTTTATTTTTGTATTTTTTTATTGAGCAAAAAAAAAAAGGTTATCCAACAGCTATCACCCATATGAAAAACTAACTGCCCCCTTAAACTTACAATCTGGTTGTGCCACCTACTCTACTCCTACACTTTAGATCAGCGGTCCACAACCTTTTTTGCGCCACGGACCGGTTTAATATCAGACAATATTTTCACGGACCGGCCTTTAAGGTGTTGCGGATAAATACAACAAAATAAAATGATAGGACCAGCATAAAAACTGGGGTATGTTTAAAATATAATAATAAACGTGAATCCAATGTGAAATCGCAACTTTATTAGCAGCGTCCTCGTAACATCCTCTCTCCCCCCTAACTCTCTCTGGTCTCTATGGTAAGGTTTCGACATATCACGTGACCGAGACAAGCGTCTTGAAATGCGTCAAGAGTGAGTCGCAGAAGGATGTAACGGAGAGAATCCGGTCATTTTTCAGATCCAGATAATAAATAAAACAGAAATAATGTAAGTTATTTATTCTTTCTGTACGGCCCGGTACCAAATGACCCACGGACCGGTACCGGCCCGCGGACCGGGGGATTGGGGACCGCTGCTTTAGATCCTTGTCTTGCTGCATAATCCAGTTGCACTTGAGTTTCAACTTACGGACTGAAGATTGGACATTCTCCTTTAGGATTTTCCGGTACAGAGCAGAATTCATGTTTCCCTTCATTACTGCAAGTTGCCCAGGTCCTGAAGCAGCAAAGCATCCCTACATCATCACGCTTCCACCACCAAGCTTGACCGTAGGTATGATGTTCTTTTTGCGGAATTCAGCGTTTGGTTTACTCCAGATGTAACGGGACCCCTGTCTTCCAAACAGTTCCACTCATTAGTCCACAGAACAAAAAGGTTTAAGGAGCATCAAGGTGTGTTTTGGCAAAATTCAGATGAGCCTTGATGTTCTTCTGGGTTAGCAGTGGTTTTTACCTCACCACACTTCCATGGATGCCATTTCTGCCCAGTGTCTTTCTGATAGTAGAGTCATGAACAGTGAATTTTGTTGATGAAAGAGAGGCCTGTAGATCATTTGATGTTGTCCTTGACACTTTTTGGACTTGCTGGATGAGTAGTTGCTTTGCTCTTGGAAGAATTTTGGAAGGTCTGCCACTTCTGGGGAGGTTCACTACTGTGCCGAGTTTTTTCCATTTGGAGATAATGGTTCTCACAGTGGATCTTTGGAGTCCCAGAGCCTTTGAAATAGCTTTGTAACCCTTCCCAGACTGATGCATTTCAATCACCTTCTTCCTTGTCATTTCTAAAATTTCTTTCAATTTTTGGCATAGTGTGTTACTGGATAAGACCTTTTAACCAAGTTCATGCTGTTGAAAAAGTTCTATTTAAGTGTTGATTTGATTGAACAGGGTTTGCAGTAATCAGGCCTGGTTGTGTCTAGTCCAGCTGAACCCCATTATGAATGCAGTTTCATAAATTTTTGGAATAAGTAACTACAGGGGCAAATACATTTTCACACAGGCCCAGTTGGTATTAGATAACTTCAATAAATAACATTATCATTTAAAAACTCTATTTTGTGCTTACTCAAGTTACCTTCGTTTTCTCTTAGATTTAGTCTTAATTTCTGAAACCATTTACTATGTGATGTACACAAAAACAGAAGAAATGAAACACTTTTTCACAGCACTGTATGTAATGTATGTATGTAGTATTATCCCATATCCCCTTTTTAATAAATCATTATCCCTTATTTACTAAATCTCGTCATCTACAACCTCTTTCAGCCAGTGTGTCTAAGTTACAGCTCCACTTAATTGTACTGGGTTCCATGACAGTAACATAATTACAAATAACCCATAGATCAAAGAATAATGAATCAAATTGATGGTGCTGTGATTCAGTCAGCAGTTACTCGGGAGGTGAAAGCAGGTGACATTAGATAAGATTGGTATTCATAGACACTAAGAAACTGGGGAAAAGACAGGAAGCTTGAATGTAAGAAAAAGAGACAGAAAGAGAGAGTGGCGTGCAGCAGATGGAGAAGAGCCGAGGGTCAGAATTGCCGTTGTTTCTGCAGGGAAAAGCCACTGTCAGAAAGGATGGACGGATGAGGCAGAGATGGATGTCAGCATCTCTGATAAAATAATGTACCTTCAGGACCTGAGTTATGTAAGACTATTAAGCTGTCACTGTTTGCCAGAGTGCATGCAGGCAGATAACCTTTGTTTTGCGTAAGATAAAAAGTTTTTTTTTTTTTAAACCATCCATTTCTCTGTTTGCTTTCAATGTGGGCATGCAACCAGCAAGGCGAAAGCAAGAGAGCCTCTTCTGCTGCTTTCACTCCTGTGATATATTTAATACACACAAGAGCGAGTGAGATGTGGAGCTTCAGCCGGGGCCCTGATTCTGTCAGAGATGTTTTGTAGCAAACACAATGGGCAGCGTGAACACGCCCTCAGTCCGTGTTTAGTGCCGGGTTAATACTTAAAAATGAATTCAAATAACAGGGCTGTGTTTCACTTGCAACTTTCACAGTAATAACATGCTGAAAAGTGTTTGTGGGACTGTGTGGCTTATTGCAATATATAATTAGAAAGGAGCTCCCACAGTGTGGCCTTATGTACGGTCAAAATAAATATGAGCACTGATATTATATGTATATTACAATGTAAATATTCACTTGTCCTAACGTTCATAAAGAAATACTAGAAAAAGAAAAAAAAAGATTTCACACAATACCCTTCAATAGCTCTCTCCATATACTCAAGTAAAAAATACGCTTCAGTTTGTTGAAAGGCTGAAAGGTTCTAATTACAACCCTAAATGATACGGGAGCCATAAGGCATCCAAAGAACCCCTGAAGAACCATTTTTCTGAAATGGTAGTTTCTTAAACTCAGGTGTTTGTTGAAATCTTTCAGGCCTAGAAATTATTTCCATTATTCCCATTATTGCCAATTTCAGGTTAAAAAAGAAAGTTGAGAAAGTAGAAGTCGGTTTTAATAAATTGGTACCAATAAAGGAATGCTGAAATTATCGGTTATCTACAAAAATCTACACTGATAGTTTATCCCGGTTGTGTTCATTGCGGAAGCGGTTGAGAAGGCTCCACTGTCGTTATACGGTATGAGAGCGGCCTCTAGAGGAGAAATAAAAACTGTGGTGTAAAAATTTGTTGTGTTATTTGAAGTGCTTTTCTATTCAATTTGGATGTCTCTATTTTTATTAGTCTTACTTTTTGGCTCAGTTTGGATGTATATCTTTATTTGCTTTAATATTTTTAATAGTTAATATATATTCATATTTATATCGCCTAGTTTCATTTTAAAAAGTACAGTACATTTTTTCATTGTACTGTATTATTTTGTAATAAAATTCAGAAATATTTTACCTTGAGTGTTATGTTTTCATTCTGGATCAATTTAAAAAACTATTGGTTGATTAATCCGTTATCAGCAGGCACCACCCAACTTAGTTATCAGTACAGGTAAAATCCACTAATCGGTCAACCTCTAATACAAAGTTTTACCATCACAGGTGGATGGATGGATGAAATTGCAGTTCACTTCACTGCGATTGCAATTCACCTCACAGGCCGCAGAGGGCCAAAAGAATCACATACTGCTTATTTAATGGCAGATGTCTAGCTAGTGCAATGACTGTGGATGATCTGGCACACATCTTTTCCAAAGCTTTAAGCTCAAAAACAGACAGCATGATCTAAGGTGTAAACATCTTAGCTGAGTCGATCAAAGAACCACAACTGAAAAAGAAAGATAATCCAATAATACGTGCCATGGTCAAAGACATAGAGACATATTGATCATGGTGTTCTTCCGCAATGCTACAGAGCCTTCTACTGATTCATATTCAGCCACTAATGATCTTGTCAGTGGAGTCTTTAATGTATTTACCATCCTGGAGGGCTTGTTCTCACATCAGCTACATGCCAAGCAGGAAAAAATATACTGCTGTATGAGTGAGCAGTGAAATTAACTTTCTCACAAAACACTGTTGGGATGAACAACTAAAATCTGACCACAAAGAAATAAAGACTATTTACAGTTCTAAAATTATCAAAGCTTTCCCAGAATACATTCAAGGGAACAGAATATATATGTAGAATAATTTACAGCAAACTAAAAATGGTATTTATTTATTTGTGCTGAGATGAACTCTTCAACTCTGACAACATATAAATAAATACCACCTATATAAAATATATACATGTTCCCATCAAGGGAAAGCTTTTACTTCCTGTCGGGTTGCCTCATGGGGTGTGTCTATATAGATTAGTGTAAAGTGTAAAGCATGGGTGCTTTCTATACCTGGCGAGTTCCAATTCCTGACAGTGAAATATGCTGCTAATGTATGCATGACAAACATCATCTGCTTTGTCCGGTTTCTTCCGTCCACAGCAAATAAAAACCCGTGATTCGGGTGATTCACCCACCACTGCCAGTCCGTCTGAGACTCAGAGAGAGAGAGAACAGCCGGCCGAACATCTGTGGACAGAGCAGCTCCATCACACCTACTCACTCTGTCTCTCTCTCTATCTCTGTGTCTCTCCTTGCTCTTCTTCACACTGAGGCACATACATAATTATCTATTCTGAACCCTGCAGGTAGAAAAAGCAGTGCTGCAAGCCCTCCAAGATGCCTCAGCATGCACACTGAATTCAAAACACACAAACAGGCCTGTGCCTATTAGTATTAATGTCCAAAAAAACATCTGTAGCAGATGGATCTTATATTCTGATGTTTAAGGAGAACTATATATGTAAACAATAATAATAATAATTTTTTTTACAATTATAATAATACAATTTTTACATTAAGATTGATAATCCTTATTTTCTCACAGCACAACTAAACAAATTGAATCAATATTTTCTGTTATAGGAATGTAGACATGCTGTTCTCCTCCTGTTCAAGATTTCTATCTATGAGGTATTCTGTATTATTATTAATAGCATATTCATCTGTTATGTCCATCACTGATTCTTTGCCCTGAATCTATTAGTGCTGAACCCCTGAACCTCATGTGGTATTGTAATGAAATCTGCACTTACATAAGCTATGTAGCAGTGTTTGTCTTGATCCTGCTAAAAATTCAAATTCAAACGTCTGAATTTCAATAACTGTTCAGAAATGCTTGAGGAAAATCTTTGACTCGTGGTAAGAAATAAAAGGAAACGTTCTGTATCTGCCATTTGTAATTTCCTTCCCTGAGATCGTTTTGGTCACGTCAATAATTTCGATGAAACGGCCACTATAGAAACACTAATAATTCATGACCTGCCAACCCTGAAACTCTGGGCAATCAAAAATCCTTTCAAAGTACCCAATACTATTACTTACACACACACACACACCCAACCAGTCTTTTCAAAGTGCTTATATTCTAAGGCATGAAGGTGACAGGACACAATGGTCATAATAGTACATAAATGTAGCACTTAACTGCCTGAGCCAGCTGACAGCACAGCAGATGCGAGCGATTTATGCCACTGGTATCAATTGATTTTTTTTTTTCCTTTTCAGCCTTTCATTTCTGCTTTACCACATACATGTCTGTACATATGGAGCATGTTTTTGGGAAGTAGGGACACTGGTGCTCTGAAGCAGCAACGCTATCCATTGCACCATTGTTCTACCTTCAGTCTCCTCTTCAGGAGTTGAAATGCTGCTCCATTGAGTTAAGGTCTGATGATTGACTTGGCCAATCTAAAACCTTCCACTTTTTCCTCCTGATAAAGTCCTTTGTTGTGTTGGTAGCAGAGCTGCAACAACTAAACGATAATCGTTGTCAACGAATCTCATTATCGATTAGTTGATCTGCACATGGTACAGTTACTCATTACATTACTTCTGTTCCGAAAACACGCTTCGGAAAGTAAATGCTAAAGTTTTGTCCCAAATTATGTACTATACACTAACACCATGCACTGCATACTCTACCGTCTAGTGCAGTATTTCCACGGACTCCTAGTGGTCAGTGGTGTAATTGCAGGGTATCCGTAGGAAAGTTTTAAAAATGTTTGAATAATATTATATATATTTTTCTTAAATGTATCACAATATATTCAAATAAGAGGTTTTAAAATTAATCAATTTGGTTATTCGTGTGCATTCACAAATATTACGCTAGCTGAGCTGACAATCGTTCATTTTGGATTAATCATCATGAATTAATTTTAAATTTATTTACAAATGAAATGATAATTTGCAAAAACCTGAGTGGTAGACAAGTTCAAGTGTCGCATTGATGGATAAAATAAACAAATGATAATTCAGAGAGCCAAATTAAATGTCACACCAACAATAAAATGTAACTGAAACTTTTATTTGTATATATATATATATATCTATGTATATGAAATTGTGATGATATATATATCATTTGTATTTATGGATTACTTTTATGGATGCAAAAAAAGAACTGAATTAAACTACAGTCCTAAATGAATAATATATATTCTGGTGTGTGTCTGTGTGTATTGAACTCTGGAAATTGGCAGACAAAATGTTCCTGTTAACTTCTGAATTCATTCTACCGCTACCATCATGAATAAATACTAGTGAGCCTGTTCCAGAAGCAGCCATGCATGCATTTGAAGTCTTCTTCGAAAGGTGGATTGTGATACCTTCGCTGCTGCCCTGTGGAAGTTGGTGATGTCACTGACTGTTGTCTTTGGGTTTATCTTCACAGCTCTCACAAAGTTTCTGTCATCAACTGTTGTTGTTTTCCTTGGTCGACCCATTCAGTGTCTGTTGCTCACTATACCAGTGGTTTCTTTCTTCTTCGGTACATTCCAAATTGTTTTATTGGCTATGCCCAATACTAGTGCAATGCCTCTGATTAAGTATTTATTGTTTACATTTACAGGTATTCATTTAGCAGACGCTTTTATCCAAAGTGACTTACAAATGAGGAAATACAAGCAAAGTGATATATCAAGTGGAGAACAAGTCAATACAAGTAGTAATACTATACAAGATTTTTTAATTGAATTCTAGGAAAACAGTGCACAGAGCAGAGGTGTAAGTGCCAAAGTTTGTTGTTGTTGTTTTGTTTTTGTTTTCTTTCCTTTCTTTTCTTTTTTTGTTGGGGGAGGGGGTAGTGTGGGGTTGGCATTTTATGGGTTAGTTCCGTGCTCACGGAAGAGGTGGGTCTTTAGCTGTTTTTTGAAGTGACGGATTCTGTGGTCCGGATTGAAGTTGGAAGTTCATTCCACCACTGAGGTATAGTTAATGCGAAGGTTCTGGAAAGGGACCTCAAGCCACGCTGAGTAAGCACTACTAAGCTTCGGTCATTGATCGATCGCAGATTGTGTGAAGGAACTTAAGCCTTCAGCAGAGAGTTTTGGTAGGGCAGTGCTGTTCCAGACAAGGTCTTGTACGTGAACATCAAGGCCTTGAATTTGATACGGGCGGGTATAGGAAGATAGTGGAGGGAGATGAATAGGGGTGTGACATGGGTTCTCTTGGGCTGGTTGAAGAAGAGACATGCTGCTGTTTAAACAATAAATCGAACAGGACACACCAGGGTAACAAGAAACACCTGTGATTCACATGTTCCAATATTTTTGCTTACCCACAAATTGGGCGGTCTGATTCAAAATGTGCCATGTTCTATATTATTTAACACATTTACATATACATAACAGAACTTCGATATTCTCTTCTCATATTCATATTTTGATCTCAAACCCAAATGTCTTCAGTCCACAGGAAAAACAATTGAACTGGCCTTGCCGTTCCAATAGTTTGAGAGGGGACTATAAAGACAAGATGAATTTGCTGATCAAGCTGATCTAAGAGTTGTATGTGTGTGTGCCTTAATAAAATATGGACTCCCAGCCTGCTACACCACACAAGAACCACAGTACTAAAACAACTGTTGCATGCAGTATATACTGAACCTGAATTATAAATTGATGAGAGTAAACTGGAAGGCTGCATTTGCTAGTTTGGCTTTCCCAGCTTTTTTTTTCGTTCACTTGCAACTTTCGTTTTTGTTTGCTAGTATTCACAAATTTAAGTGAGACCGTTGTCACATTTTTGGTAAAAGCTGACTGGCACAGAATTGTGAGTTTAGAAATATAATTGGTTCGGATAAAGCTCATGTAAACTATCATTGAAAGAAAACTATTCTGACAAAGTGTATATAAATAATCACAAATTAGAAAGTCACCAATTACTCACAATTTAGATGGATATTGTGGTTCAGGAGCATCATTAACATACATAGAAAGTATTCACTACATTTTGCTTTAGAGAGTAATTACTGTAATTATGCCTGTGTTTGTTTTAATGGTTAAATTACAAATGTAATAATTAGGAAGATAAAAAAGAACAAAATGAAATAAAATGCAATTTGTTTTCCCCAGTTAGCGTTTTGCTTGACGCTGCTTTTCTTTAAAACACACACACACACACACGCGCGCGCACACACACACACAGACACACCATTCTCCACCTATTTAAACTAGTTAAAAAAGGTGTTTCAGCTCAGAGTGTTACTGACACCTTAATCTTCTCCAATACTCCTCCATCTGAGTGGGAAAGGAACACTCCATATGGACACATAAACAGTATCTCATGTGACTCATTTCTCAAGCTCAAAAATACCTAATGTGAGCTTGCACAATGGTGCAAAGCTCATAAAAGCTCAATATGGGCAAATGTCTCACAGAATTGTTATTCAGATTTACTGTATGCTGAAACCTCCCAAGCTAAAGCGCTTAACCTGACAATAATAGTGGCACATTTACTGGAGCCATAGATACTCTGAGGACTATTCTCATCCCCTGAAATTTCCCCCATTCAGCTGTTCTCTGATAAGATTCTTAGTGAGCGGGACTCTCCCTTTAGCAATATTTCCACTAATCACTATACAATCACAGACAAAAATAATCAAAGAATTAAACAGCAACTTTTATTGGAAAAGAGAAGCCATTAAGATATTTAGTGTAAAAGTGTGATATTATTCTAAAAGAGTCTGAAATATAAAATCAATTCCAATTGAAGCCCCAATCCCAGTAAAGTGGTTTAGGCTGGATCAGTTAACGTGAGTGGACCAGACTCCATTTGCTATTAGTGCCCTCAATTTAAGGTGTGAGGTTACGGGTAGCAGCACCTTGGCTCCATGACAAATGAGGTACTAGAGAGCAGCTACTCAAGTGCTGGCTAATATGTCACACCGATATCACTGTCACAATATAAGATTCATAAGCTTTTGCATCCTCAATTCTTTCCTCTGTCATCAGATTTGTACTGAATTAAATTTCGATAAAATAGACCTAGGAGTGAATTAGTCAGCTCTAATCAACTCAGACTGCT